>JAYMTN010000192.1:0-19955 GCA_036897425.1 Erodium trifolium
CCATGGCAAAGCAATGTGTTTTGCTCAGGAGCCCGTTTCGACCCAAAAAATGCTAAGGTTTCGTCAAATTCGGAAAATTTTGCATTTTTGGGTTTTCTAGCCGATTCGTCAAAATGTCTTTAATCTGCACTGCATCACCTTTTAACAAAAACGAATTTAGGATCTTTGATTTGAGATAATAATATGCAAATATCATGGTATAATGACACCTAACGATAATACAATAGGGTGTGTGTGAATTTTGAGTAATAACCTGCACATTAGGCCGAACAGTGACTTTAATCCAACTACACACAAAGGTTCGCTTAGTTCCCTTAGGAAACAAAATTCGCACTCGTTTGTATAATTTATTTAGTATGAAAAAACCAACAGATTTTCAAGAAAATAATAGTCAGTACACAGACAGAGCTTATAGTTTCCAAAGACATAGTTCCTTACAAATCTGTTTAACGTTCAAAACTGGCAACTAGTACGTGGAAAGGAGTTGTAGTTGATGTAGGAAGAAAGTTTTCTTCATAATTAGTAACTAATAAAGCAATAATTAATGGCAAAAATTAGTAATTACATTCTTTATCTGGAATGCAAGAAACAAACTCTACCCTGATCCTTTTTGCTAAAAACCTAGAAATAAATAAATCTAACTCTTCTTCTTTACCTCTATATAATAAGACCTCATGATCAATGAATCTGCATTATTATTAAAGTAAACCCATTAAAATAATCAGAAACCCAGAAAAAATAAAATATTTAATCAAAGGAGTTGGACATCATCACATGGCAACCAACCAGACTCTAACTCTACACATCACATTCACAGGTTTGCTATATCAATCCATGGAAGAGGAGAAATTACAGGGCTACTACGCCTATACCTATTCGGCTATTACTAGAGAAAGAGAGAGAGAGAGAGAGAGTGAAAGGGAAAGACAGAGAGAGAGACCCAACACAACCTCACTGTCTACAAATTGCATGCCCCTCTCTCTCTCCCTCTCCCTCTCCCCACCATAAGACCATCCTCTACACAGATTCATTTCGTTTTTCACCATAACCCCAATTCAATTCTGCACTTATTTTCTCTCTTTCTCATCGCCAGTAGGGGCTCCGAGCCCCGTACTCAGGTACCCATTTCCAAGATATTTACTTTTTGTTTTGGGAGGTAATTTTCTGCCACTTTCTCGGGAAAATTTGAAGTGGGTGTTGAAATTTTTTCTTCTGATTTTGAGGGGAAGCCAATGTACTCTGGAATGCCCAGCCTGCCACTGGACGGAAGCTTGAATGGTGAGGGCGGGGACTTCCATGGATCTCTGGAGGGAACCAACCTGCCCGGAGACGCCTGCTTGGTGCTCACTTCGGATCCCAAGCCCCGTCTCCGTTGGACCGCTGAGCTTCACGATAGATTCATCGATGCTGTCACCCAGCTTGGTGGTCCTGACAGTGCGTCTCTCTCTCTCTCTATCTCTCATATTTCATTCTTGGCTTTCATTGAAGACATATGTGATTGTTCTCTGGAGTGGGGTTAATTGGTCTAAAGATCGAGTTTTGCTTACTGGGTCTCTCTCTCTTGAGGTTTGGTGCTCTTAATTTCAAGTTTGGTTGTCGTGTTGGTTTGTTCTTTCTTCTCTCTTGGTGATTAATTTTGTTAAATTGATTTTTCCTGTTTTGCTTGTGATGCTGCTTTGTAGTGGTTTTGTTGGGTCTATGTGAATCTTAGCTGTGGTTTTGGTGAATTGTTCATTTCTTTGGATCTTGTTTCCTTGCTTTGTGTTCCTTTTTCTTGTCATTGATTTGCCTAAATCTTTCATTCTGAGAAGAAATTAGATGTTAGTTGAGGAATGAACCTTGATAAATGTGGACCCTTCAATGTTATGCTATATCAGTTGTGCATAATAAATGTACTTCTGATCTTTTAGTGTTTTTATGTTACTAAATGAGATTATGATTCTGTATTTTTGTTGTGGGCAAAGCTGGCTGCCTGCTTGAAAGGAGGTCGACCTCTACTTAAAATGTCTTTTCTTTATCATACGGTTCAAACAATCTTGATAGAAAAATAACACACCAGGACAAGTCTTATTTTGGAGCTGATCTGTTCAATTATTTTGGTTGACATGCTTCAGCTCTAAGACAAATGTGAGCACTAGTCCTGTTTTGTCTTGGCATGGAAACAATGAATCTGTTATTCGAGATTCACGATTCGGGAATGAATTTCAACTCATGTTTGGTGTCTTTTCAAGCTCATGTAGGGTATAGAACAAATTATATTAGTTCCATTATCTCCTTGAGTTTTACCACTCTGGTCTGGACTTTAAATACATTTTGATGCAGATTAGTAGTTACAGGCAGATGTTGTTGTCTGCAGGAAAGACACTATAGGTTTATTATTAGATCCAACTAAGAGATTGCCTGTAAAGAACAATAGATATTTGTAAATGTAGGTGAGTATTACATTACCCACAGAGTCTCTTGTTTTAACCAACGTAGCCCAAATGATAATATAATACTCGCTGCTGTTTCCCAATTTGACACTGTTTCTCTGTCGTTCTTGGGTTGGATACTGAATTTTGTGGTTATGTTGATATGGATGTCCAGAAGCAACACCAAAGACCATTATGAGAACCATGGGAGTAAAAGGCCTCACCCTTTATCACTTGAAGTCACATCTCCAGGTTAGTTTTTGCTTTCATTTTTCCTCCCCTTCTCATCGATAGATGCAGGGTTTTGTCGAGGCATAAGACACGTGATACGTGCTATACTGTCCAAAACAGAACCTACCATCTGATAATGCAAGAATTTAAATTCACACTTAACTGAATCTTGTTTCTTGGCTACGGTTGAAGATTGCAGTGCAATATAGTGTCAATGTATGCATATTATAATGATTGAATTTCAACTTTTCAGAAATATCGGCTGGGGAAGCAGGGATGCAAGGAAACTACCGACAACTCTAAAGATGGTATAAACTATAGGTTTCTAAGAAGCCTTGTAAACATGTTCATTCTTCACATTTAAATGTTGGTTGGGAACATGCATTTTTGTTAAAAATTAAATTTCCATACAATCTCTAATGAAATAGAGAGGGCAGGGTTAGACGACTATATGAAAATGCCTCGAAACAACTCTTAGAAGAAGCATAAATTCTGCAATACCCTCAATATTTCTCTACACTCCAATTCCTGTATACCTTACATTCGTTGGAGGACTTATTTGTATGTATATTTTGTTGGAAGTAAGGTATTCTTACCGTTTCGACACACTAAAAATCATTGAGATTTTTAAATAATATTGCACTATCACTTAAATTATTTACATATATAGTTTTATTGACCCCGAAATTCTTAATTTGCGGGTCTGCCAGTTCATGTTTCTCACCCATTCAATAGATGGTGAATTTTGAAAAGTAGTGGTTCTTAGTCTTGCGTTTTACTATAGCTAATAGTTGGTATTTGCAGTGTCTTGCATTGCAGAGAGTCAGGACACGGGGTCTACTGCATCAACATCATCAAGAGTAATGGCACAAGATATAAATGAGTATGTTATCCTTTTCCTTGCTTGTTTAGTTCCTCTTTCTTTCTTTCTTTCTTTCTTTCTCTCTTCCATTGATTGGTCTTCTTTCCAAGCAGTGGTCACCAGGTTACTGAGGCATTACGAGTCCAGATGGAAGTCCAACGAAGACTTCATGAGCAGCTGGAGGTTAGTAACTATATGTTTTTAGTTATCAACTTTGCCATATCAAACTCAACCCTCCTTTACAAAAAAAAAATGTTTCCAAAAGATACCATAATGTATTTTTAAACTGTGATTAGGTTCAGCGCCATCTCCAACTAAGGATTGAGGCTCAGGGGAAATACCTACAGTCAATACTGGAGAAAGCCTGTCAAGCTCTGACTGATCAGGCTGCTGCAGCTGCGGGACTTGAAGCTGCCCGAGGAGAGCTCTCAGAGCTGGCAATCAAGGTGGCCAATGATTACCAAGTAATGGCTCCACTTGAGACCCTAAAGGTGCCTTCCTTGTCAGAAATTGCTGCTGCAATGGACTACAAAAATGTCCCCAACATTCCTGTCGGATTCGGCGACCGTTTAATTGAAAGCTGCCTAACATCAACATGCAGCCCAGCAGCTTCGGCTTCACAGGTTGCTGCCATGAAGAAGAGACCAAGGCCCATGTTTGGCACCGACAACTCCTTGCCATTGCCTCTGGAGAGTAACATACGGCAAGAAGTAGAATGGATGGTGCCTAACATTGGATGAACTCCCAGTTGAAATGTCCCATGTTCTTACTTGTCTGGTTTTACCAACTCCAACATCAGTGGTCTCAGTCTGTATATATATTCTCTAAGCAGTTACTTGAGGGCTTCTTTATGTTGTAAGTTGGAATTGTGCCTCCTCTACACTAAGGGAATCAGCTTTATGCTTTGCTTTTTAGATTCAGTAAACAAGACATTCACTGAAACCAGCACCAGTACCTATTCAAAACAAGAAGAGAAATCAATTAGATTTTTATCAGTACTAGAAGAAGTAGCCACTATCTATGTTAATTGGTCAAAAAGTCTTATGAATTTGGAGCCTACGCTCCACTGTCACTGAACCCATGATTGCATTTGCATACCTTATGCAGGAGTGGGTTCCCCTTGCTGATTGATTATATAATTTATAAATGATATGACTAAATGGGTATATTCACAAAGTTACCCTCTCTATGGTTGGATTGGAGTGAAGGTGGTGGTCCTCTTTCTTTTTATCTTGGAAATGGACAATAGCTCATGCCCTAACAAAAGGTATTTTGAAAGCTCCAAAGTTAGTGAAACTTATATTCTTTGATTGTGTACTGTTATTGTGTTTGAAAAATGAAACATATATCATCATAGCATCTCCACTCACTTGTTTCATTTTTCTTCTCTCCTTCTTTTGGGGCTTCTGGGTCTCTTTCGTTTTCCTTGTATTTGCTTCTCTGAACTGTGAGTCTTTTTCTCAGCAGCCAATTTCCAATACACCAGTTGCCTCCTCTCTCAGACCCACACAGCCATGAAGGATCCACCAGGTATGCGGTTTTGCTGCTTTGTGTTAGCATTTCTGATATGGGATTTTAAATGCTCTGCTGATATATCAACTGCTATTGAAAGCAACAAGTGAATGTGAATGAATGAATGGTGGTTTGGGGTTACTTTTGGATCTGGGAACTTCAAATTCCCAAAATTGGATTTGGGTTTCCTAGTAATTTGTCAGTTGGGCATACTCAGATTCCAGACTAGTTTCCTGGTTAACTTACTACTAATTGAATAGAAGCTTTGATATGAATGAGGCTTGATTCTTTTCTGCTCATTGAAGGCACACCTCATTATTGTCCTGTTCTCAAGGCCTTGTCCATCAAGCTAGGGAGCATGATCTGTCACTGTGGCTCATCTAACAGTTACAATAAGCTGGATGCGAAACTTGAAAAGAAAATGGTGGCATTGAAGAGAAGTTCGTCAGGACGTAACAATTTTAAATCGATGAACAGCATACTTATGAGATTCCCACAGTTGAGGGAGGGGCTAGAGAACATCACAAATGTGTTTGAACAATATGGTGAGTGAATTTGAAGAAACTTGGTTGCTGTGATTTTGAATCAATCATTTCATATGGTTATCTGTTACAGATGAAGATTCGAATGGAGTTATTGACCGCGAGGAACTTAAAAAGTGCTTAGAGCAACTGCAACTTGATCTAACGGAAAAAGAAGTGGAGGAGCTTTTCCATTCATGTGACATTGATGGGAGTGAAGGGATACAGTTGAACGAGTTTATTGTTCTTCTCTGTCTCATCTACCTTCTACTGGAATCCTCCTCGTCTCCCCCAAATGTAACCTCACTTTGCTTCTTACCTTCATTTGGTAATTTCTTTTTACTGATTTGGGATTTTGCTTCAGAAATCAAAGACGGGTTCACCACAGCTTGAAGCCACTTTTGATACCATAGTCGAAGCATTCTTGTTCCTTGACAAAAACGGCGATGGAAAGCTCAACAAGAAGGAAGTGATCAAGGCACTGAATGAGGCGTCTCCCGGGGAGAGATCCCCTGCACGCATTACTACCACTCGATTCAGTATGTCCCCATTCACTTGCTCGAGCTAGACTCTTACATTCAAATATGCATCTGCTTAATGTTCTTGTCCTTATTATGACTGCAGAAGAAATGGACTGGGACAAGAATGGCAAGGTCAGTTTCCGGGAGTTCCTCTTTGCTTTCGTGGATTGGGTTGGAATCAACGAAGATGAAACTCCTGTTGAGGGGTCTTCCCTTGAGGACACCATGTAATATACTCGAATTACCGATTTATGAATGTTTTGTTGCATTATGTTTTTATGCTCTCTTGAATGATTTGCTGTATCAATCGAAATGGTAGCATTCATAGAACCGAAATGTAGTTCCCAATCACAACTCTACTGAGTACTGCATACTCTTATAAGATAGATACATCCTGAGACAATTTTCTATATTTGCTATACATGGGATCTGTCTTAAGATAGTGTACAAGAAAAATGAAAACCTTAAATAGCACACCAAACCTGGAATATATACTGTGATGTCTGTAGTAGTGTGAGGTTGAGTTTCATTGTATACCTAGAGCTTGGATTCTTTTGATAAGCCACAAAGAACATTGATGTCTCTGCTTCCATTCTTCTCTGCTTTCCTTTGTTTGCTCTTCTTCCATAAAGCTTTTGTCATTCCCGTCAAGTATGCTCACGATCTGCCTGGCGCTGGGCCTCAATCCCGGGTTTGAGCCAGTGCAGGCAATTCCTAATTTCACCAGCCTCCTAAGTTGCTTGCACTCGTATTCTCCGTTCAAACTCATATCAACCAGCCTCTCCATCGGCCTATTCTGTGCCTCAAACTCATGTACCCTCTTCACCAACAGCACCTCAGGCCGCCTGAAGTCAACAGCCATGTGGCCTGTGACCACCTCAAGAACCACCACCCCGAAGCTGTAGATATCGGTCATGGTGGTGGCTTCCCCCGACTCCATATACTCGGGTGACATGTAGCCGAAGATCCCACAGAGTGACCTGCTCATCTGGCTGACCACATGATGCCCATGCTCGTTTCTTGTCAAGAACTCGGCCAGAGCGAAGCTGCTCAGCCTCGGGTTCATGTCTGGGTCGAGAATGATGGCGGAGGAGGTGATGTTTCTGTGAATCACCTGCTCGTCCCAGTCCTGGTGAAGGTAAAGAATCGCTGTGGCTAGTGATTTGATGATGTTGTACCTATGGTGCCATGGCAGAACCGAATTGGCATCCCCGTGGAAGAGGAGGTGGCTGAGGAGGCGATTTGCTGAGTAGTCATAGACCACGAGCATCTCTCCTTGCTCGGTGCACCACCCTCGTAGCTGTACTAAGTTTCTATGTCGGAGCCTCCCTAAGTTCTGGAGCTCATTGGAGAATCTCAGGCGCAGCGCAGGGCACGTCTTGAGTCCAAGCCTCTTCACCAAGACACGGTGTCGATTCTCAAGAAAGCCATGGTATGCAGTCCCAAAGTCCAGCTCGGCCACTCTGTTGGAATCTGAGAAATTGTTGGTGCCCGAAACTATTTCCTTATAGGATATCTCCCGTGGAGTTTCCACCATGGGGAAAGTGGTAATTCCACTAGGCCGGAAGCTTTCCGCGGAGATGTTGCTGCTGCTTCTCGCAGTTGCATAAATTGTGTCTCCAATCGAGCCTGTGGAGATTGTTTGTCTTGATCCGGTGTTGCTGGAGCTGGTGTTGGTCGGAGAGGAGAGGGAGATGTACAGGGGATGCGCCTGAAAAGAAGGAAGCGCCGGCAATTCCCCGGAAATGTTGCCGGAAAGTGCTTCCACGACCCATTTCATGTTGGGCCTCGACTGTGGGTCGTGGAGTGTGCACAAGAGTCCGAGATGAACCATCTGATCCATATCAGCAAGACTGTAGCCACCGTCCGGGAGGCGCTTGTCCCCTGCTTCTAGAACCTTCTTCTGGTCCGACAGCCGCCTGACCCAATCGAGCAGCACGATCTGGTCGTCAGGGTAAGTCAAATCCACTGCCCTCCTGCCGGAGGCCACCTCTAAAACAACGATCCCGAAACTGAAAACGTCTGATTTGGCGGTGGCGACGCCTCTCCTGTGGAAGCTCTCCGGCGGCAGGTAGCCGATCGTCCCTCCTATCCTGGTCGTCTCGGCTAATCTGAATTGTCTGTTGCTGTTCTTCAATGAAGGGATGGGGTCGTGCGGTTGGTACTGGAGGTCGTGCTCCAGCCACCTGGCTAAGCCGAAATCGCCGAGCCTGGCGTTCAAGTGTGAGTCGAGCATGACATTACTGGTCTTGACGTCGCGGTGGATGATCTGGGTGTCGAGCTGGTCGTGGAGGTAGGAGAGGGCGGCGGCGAGGCCCCCGACGATGGTCCTGCGCCGGTCCCAGGAGAGGGGGGGAGCGGCGCCGGCGGGGTTGAAGAGGATCCGGTCGAGGCTGCGGTTAGGCATGTAGTCGTAGACGAGGAGGAGCTGGTCCTCGTGGACGCACCATCCCCTGAGGCGCACGAGGTTCCGGTGGCGGAGGTGGGCGACGGCGACGAGCTCGGCGGCGAAGGTTTTGTGGAAGCGGTCGCCTTTCTCGGCGACGCACTTGACGGCGACGAGGGTGCCGTCGCTGGGGAGGAGGGCTCTGTAGACTCTGCCGAAGCCCCCGGCGCCGAGGAGGCCGTCGTTGGCGAAGCCGTTGGAGCCGACGTAGAGCTCGGCGTAGCTGAAGATCCGGGGGTTGTCGCGGCCGAGCTTGTCCGTGAGGTGGACTCCTTCGAGGTCGTAGAAGACCCAGGAAGGTTGTTTGGAGCGAGGCTTGTCGCCTCGGCGAGGGTCCTTGTGGCAGAAATGGAGCCGTTGATGAAGGCGGTGCAGCGATCCACGGGCGAAAGCAATAACCTGGCTGGTGCAGCCTCGGGGATGGGGATGCTTTTGTTGATGATGATCACGATCTGGAGGATCAAGGTCGACGAAAAAGAGACGGTTGAGTGGCATGGCTGAAAATGAATCAGGTTGAGTAGATGGATGGGGCATTAATAGTAATAGAGAGAGAGAGAGAGAGTTAGGAATTGGGGGTTTTGTATTTGTATTTGGTGTCTTATTTTCAACAACGGTAGGTTGAAATTCTCCCACCCACGAAATTATTCATACTTTGTAACTTCTTTTGTGTGCGCGAGCACGAGGATGCATATTTGATACACGAGATCTGAATATGTCATATTTTGACTTTTCATCCCTTCAGGCTTCACCCACATCACATAAAACAAAATGCAAAACTACTATAACATTTTTTTTTTTAACATAATCACAATTCACAAACACTAAATAAAGATATTCAATCAGCAAATAAGACTATTGACTCGGTGCTCGCATTTCGGAACCTTCCGCCTCATCCCCGTATATGCCAAGCTCCATTCATGCATGCTTTCACATTTGGTCTAAATGATTGCTAAGGATCATGACTCGATCAAGTAATAGGATCTTTGCTACATAGACCCAAATTCTACCTTATATACCCATAAAATTTATCTTCAATCATTATTTTTAACTAGCTTTTTAATAAAATTCACTATTCATAAGACTATATGGATTATGAAATGTATTATATTTTTTTTAAAAGGATGGACATGCATATGGTTTTTTTTTTCCCTTTTGCTCCGAGATCTTGTGCATTGAGTACTGCAAGTTTTTTTTGGCACCAAAGGAGGTCAAGGTGCCACCTAAACGGAGGAAGCACACCAGTTCTAAAATATTGGTGGTGTCTGCTGCCTGTGTTCGAAAACAACGGTCAAGGCGTCTCTTGAAGGGTTCATTTTTTTTATCAGCAAAGACATATTTAAATTTATCTCTTCCGAGGAAAAAAAGATTACAAAAAAGACAATCAAACTACAGATTGTCGAAGACCAGTGTAATGTGAAAGATTCACCCTGCTAAGGCAAATGAATTGAGATCAGAACATTCTACCAAACCCAAAGTTTTAAGATTGACTAAATAAAGAAGAGGATCTAATCTGAAGCAAAAATCTCAATGACAGTTGATTGAAGGTGCTGCTGAAGTGCATGAGCAGCTCTAAGTATACTTGACCAAGAGTTGTCCTTTGTAGCTTGAGAAGTACTTGAATTGAGAGAGGTAGCCAAATATGACTTTGCTTGTGATGAGTACAAATCTTCAGATATATCCTTGTGTAATGATGTGATTGGGCATAGGGAGCTTGTGTAACACTTGTAGGAGCAGTGAGGGAGTCCGTGATAGTAATGGTGTGAATGAGATGAGCCTTTCCGCTAAGGCTTGAGGAAGAACCAACCTTGAAGCACAAAATTAGAAAAGAAGGGTCTAGATACCCGAATTCTCTACCAATAAGCCCAACAAAACAGCAACAAACAAACAAGAACAAGAAACTCTAGCACCCTAAACCCTGTAGCAACCTTAAATCCCTGAATCAGTAGAGAACAAAAACTTCCTGACAAGAAAGCTTCTGGGAACTACAAACGCCGGCAACCAGGACTGCAACGGCAGAAACAGAACCGGCCAAGACCGGAACTCACAAAATCCACCAGAAAATCGAAAGGCATCGAAAAGGCTTGAAACAAGAAAAGCCCAGAACACTCGCCGGCGGCCAACACCCTAGCCGGCGAGCTCGAACCACCACTCGTGGTCGAGAAGAAGGATGCCTATTCGAAAAACTGAAGATAGTGAGGGAGAAAGGAAAACAAACAGAGAGGGGGGTAGACCAGAGTATCTCACCAGCTTCACCAGCACTTCCCAAGGATCCACTGACCCGAAATGGAGCTCAGTCCTCTAGTACCAAAACTGGTACCCCTCGATGGCCTTCACCAATCTAGGGCCCAAGGAGAGTCTCCAAGGGAGAGGACCGGTTGTTAAACCGAGCCCAAGGCAGGCCAGAGACAGGAACTGAGGCCTCCAAAGGCCGGGCCAACTGAAACAACAACAACGGCAGTAGCAGAGGAGTGGTGAGACCTTGCGGGGACCGGAACAACCTTCACCAGCAAAGCAGCGGACATGCCAGGCTAGATCTGCAACAATCCCACCGTAGACGGAGAGGAAAGCCCTCCCACGAACAAATCATAGCCCACCATAACTGCCCCTTCACCCTACGCATCCCGGAGAAAGAAAACAACAGATCCGCATCAATCTTACCTCAAAAGGCTTAGAAAGATCTCCCACATCAGATCCGAGCTTGCTCAGCCGAGGAAGGGAGAATGCATGTCACCAGATCTGGAAAGTCCGGCCAAACACCGACGGGGAAGAGCGACTACAAGACGCCTGAAAGGCTTAGATTTGAACGGCGGAGGAGAGAGGAGGAAGAAAACAAACGGCAGCTCGTAGATCCGCAACAATCCAAGGCCAAAGATGCCGAGGAAAGTCGTCCCACACCGGTTCCAAGAGCGCCGTCGGCCAAAGGAAGAAGAGACGAAGGCGAAACGGCTAAAAGGCAAAAGGATAAGAGAGGGAGAAGGAAGGGACAATCTCCGCCGACAACTACCAAGGCCGAAGCCAAGGCCGGAGCCGACGGAGTAGAGGAGGAGAAGCGGCGGCTCTAGGGTTTGGCTAGAGAGCTTTTTTTAGGAGGAAGAAAACAAACGGTGAATTGGCAAAATTTTTATTATCATTAAGTTGTAATGATTAAATGAAACAGTGAATGCGTTACTTTCTATAAAGATATTAGGGAACATTTCCCAAATAGTACAAAGAATCCACCTCCCTCCACGGATGCTCTAACAAAATTAAAAAAAAGCAAGCTAAAACTTTATGGAAAACCATGATTTCGGTTTCGTGGTTGATTATGGTTGTTTTTGACATCTTTGGTCTCAACTTTATACACTCAATGAATGTAATTGAATTAAGTAGACAATCATTCTAAATTATGGTCTTTATTTTAGTTTTTATTCACCTTTAATAACGGTATCAATTTGAAGTTACACTATTCATAAAAATTCATGAAAAATCCACTATTTTCCTTAAATATGAACTTTAACATTGGTCCGAGTAATATTGTATATGTGACCAGTATTGTCAAATGTGTAAAGAATAAAAAGGGAATATCTTGGCTGAATACAAACCGACCAGTAGGCAACGAGGATGAGCACATATAGTGTTAAGCAAAACCAACACGAGTGTTGACAGTGGAGAAAGCAGGGCTGGATAAAGGGCTTCCCAAGAAACCAACAATAGTAGACCATTCGAGGGTAAAAAAGTTGATGCCAAAGCCATGGACACCTGAACCAATCTATTTTTTTTTATCAGCAAAGACATATTAAAATTATCTCTTCCGAGGAAGAAAAGATTACAAAAAAGACAATCAAACTACAGATTGTCAAAGTCCAAAGTAAGAGGATGAATCTCCCTGCTAGTACAAATGGTTGAGTTCAGTACAGTCTACCTATCCCAGAGAATTAAGCTTGACTAAGTAAGAGTAAAGAAGAGGATCAAATCTGAAGCACTCAATGGCAGTTGAAAGTAGTTGTTGCTGAAGTGCAGGGGCAGCCCAGAGTATACTTGCCCAGGAGTTGTAACTTGAATTGAGAGAGGTAGCCAAGTCTGGCTTTGCTTGTGCTGAGTGCAGCTCTTCAGATATATCCTTGAGCAAAGTTGTGAATGAGCAGAGATTGTTTGTGTAACCCTTGTAGTAGCAGTGAGGGAGCATGTGGTTTGCGCTGTGACCGAGTCATTCCATACACAACAAAGAAAGGAGAGCTGTCAAAGAAGGGAAAAGATAATCCGAGACAATGTAGTACGCTAAACTCTCCACGAATGATCATCTTTGATTGGCACGGTATTGGACTGTCATTCACTTTCGAATCTTCTCCATTGATATTTTTTTTTGGCAGGTAACATATTAGGTTACATGGTTCTTTTGGAGCTCACAAGGCACCGCCACCCTACGAAAGTATGCGATGAAGCTCACGTTCATGAAGTATATAGGTACATATTTAATTTCCTCCCATATCTCATTTCAATCGGGAGAACGGATGGAATGGAATCGATATAACATAGATTGGCATTTGCATATTTTGAAAATAAGGAAGCATTATAAAAGAGATGGAAATGAAGTTAGTGTGACAAAGTATCAACAAGATTAACATTGTCACCTGATAAGCTCACAAGGTTATGTCCTCATTAGTTCCTTGCTCCTCCAATAAGACATGACATAACCAAGATTGCTTCTCAAGTTCTCATGGTCATTGTAACCATTTTTATTTCATACATCTAATCAAAATGTTGTTATTGATTAGAAATTATTTTTGAAATTTAAAAATTAGAATCAAAGGCATGTTCATCAATTTATGATCAAATAAGAATTGTGTTTAACCTTTTTAGAAGTTTGGAGGATTAAATACGAGTATTTAGAATTATTTTCTGTAAAAGATATGAATATTTTAAAATAATCATACAAAAGTGTATATATATAGAAGGTGAATCAGGTATAAAATATTATTATATAATATTATATACATAAACTGTATTCACTATATTCAAAAGTTTGCGGACCCAACACCGTAAAAACGGGTCCGTACCTAATTGACCTCCTATATATATGTTTCAATTTAAGAAATGACATAAAGATTACAAATTACATAACACGTGTAATGTGAAGAGTAAAATTATCATTTTTAAAATATTAAAGTCATGTGGCTGTTACATGACTAATTTATGTTAAAGAAAATAGATACATAGACAAAAAATAATTCTCCGATATTATTTGTAAAAAAAATAGTTCGTCGATAGTATTTGTAAAACAAACAATGAAAATTTTCACGTAACTATCAATGTTTTTCACCCTACCATCTTTCTGTAAGTTTTTGAACGAAAAGATGTCATGTACATATTTTCTCAAAAGTGACATAAGTGCCCATTATACGCATTGTTATTTGGGAAAAAATTCCCAAAAATGATATAAGGTAGAGATGAAAGGGTGATAAAAACAAGGGATAAATAACAGTGTGTGTGATGACAATCATGTCATTTTTGAGAAGAAAATGCACATGTTCTCTTTTTCGTCCAAAAACTAACGCATATAGTAAAGTGGAAAATTTGAAAAGTTAAGGTATCTCTCAGACGGAAAAATATTTTCTCAAAAAATAACATAAATGCCCATTATACACGTCATTATTTGGGGAAATTTTTAAAAACATGACGTAAGAAAGAGATGAAAGAGAACGGAAAAAATGAGCGATAAATAACAATGTGTGTAAGAGCAATTATGTTACTTTTTAGAAAAACATGCATATGTCCTCTTTTCTATTTAAAAACCAAGGGAAAGGTAGTAAAATGAAAATATAAAAAGATATGATATCTCTCACAAGGAAAAATCGTAAGTGTAGCCAAACGAGAATTGTAGATAATTAGATATAACTAACTAATAAGCGATCCTAGCTTCCGCCAGTTTAGACTCTCTGGATCGGTGTTGGCAGACGTTACCGCAGTATCATCCTTTAGGCGCCTTCAGGAAGTAGTCGAAAACTTTGAGCTCTTTATTTTCTGCCTGAGTATCCTCCATTGCGAGAACTCGTTTTATGTTGGTTATTTTATTTCCACTTTGTTAAGTGTTTTAGTGCTCTAAGAGCATGTATAGTGGGTAGGCTCGGATTGAGTCCCGGGTCCCAGGTGTACAAAATAGTGGGATTCGGGACTCAGAAAAAGCTGTGTCCCGGATTGAGTCCCGGATGCTGACTGAATTATTGTTAAGGCCCCATAAACACTGTTTTATTGTTAACATATCCAATCGTTATCTTCAAAAAAAAAAAATGTGATACACAGTAACATTTTGTCATATCCAGCTTTAGTTCAGAAAAATCCCAGCTTTCTAGTCTCTCAGCAGGGTTTAGCAAAAGCCCTAAAACCAAACCATGGCCATGGCAACGGCGATCAGAGCAGCAGCGACGGCGCCTCGAGGCTTCAGGCGTCTATTAACCACCATACCCACCTTCCCTCCGCCCCCTGGTGGTGCCGCTCCTCCTCGTGAACAGGCCGAGCCCAGTACCAACCTCTTCGTCTCTGGTACTCCCTAACCATCTCTATTGCCTCGTTGATGGATTTTTTTCTGGATCGCCCATTTCAATTCAGCGTCTACAGAGAATCATAAGGCCACGGGTGATAACATTGAATGTTGATTGATTACTAGGTGTAAAAATGGGTAGAGATTGAACTTCTGAAGCTCAGCTTAGGTGTTTGGCTCCTAAGAAACAGAAACAGTAGAAGATTAAGAGACCCATGACTAATTTCGCCCCTTTTTGCTATCCCAGTTTGATTTTGGATGTTTATGGAACTGGGTTCTGTGGTTGGTGCAGTGTATGATTGTCAAAATGTTTACTTTTATCTTCTTTGGATCTGTGGATTTGATTTTACATTGGTAGATGTACTGTTTGGCGTTGTTTATCAGTATATGATAACCTATGAACGAGTGGAAGAGATTGGTGCTAATTGTGCATTTCTCTTTTGGCAATTAGAAAATATATGTAGGAAATTATATGTTAATATAACGATATAAGTATGAGGTATGAGTAAGATTTCAAAGAAGCTTATCAGTCTTAACATGTCCTTTGGTTTACGATAAATCAATGTGTTTAAAGACTTGAGGCATGTAAATGTAATCAACTAAAAATCATCCTTGAATTACGCTTGGACTACCAGACATGAACTTGACTGACTTGAGGCAATTTATGCTGATTCTTTGATATCTTACTTCTAAGTTCTATCTAGAAATCTTCTAATAGTTGCCTTCAGAGGTGATGTGTGTATTGATACTGCATCATTCTAAGCTCAATATTTTTTCTTCTCAATGTTAATATTTAATATTTAATATTTCAATCCTGTATCAAACTTGTTTTCAGGCCTTAGTAAACGTACCACCACTGAAAAGCTACACGAAGCATTTTCTAATTTTGGTGAAGTTGTTCATGGTACGTTCTCTTCATATTTAAGTTCGGTTTATGTTCTTTTCCTAATTTTTCCTAACTGCGTGTATTGATTTTGCATCTACAGCTACAGTAGTGACTGATAGGGGGTCGGGATATTCCAAGGGGTTTGGTTTTGTAAGATATGCCACCTTAGAAGATGCTGAAAAGGGGAGACAGGGCATGGATGGCCAGGTCAGTTTACACTTTTGATTGAGTCGGTTCTTTGTTGGTTTACACATATAATTTTTAAGTATGCTGTAAAGGTAACTTCCAGTGTCTATTATATTACAGGATAATTGCGAAAAACCCCGAGGCATTCAGTTTTTGTAACTTTGTACCCGTCAAACTGAAATTTTTTCATACAAGTTGCAAAAAATGAATACCTCAGGGTACTTTTTTGCAATAATCCCTATATTCTATGCTGTTCTGGGGTTCTGGGGTGATAATTTAAACGGGATCTGACCTCAGAAGTAAAATGAGGGGACTATAACCGAAATGACAGTCATTATTGAGTTGATGTTAATAGTATGGAGGAGAGTTTGTAAAGTTCACTGTCATTTCACAATTGTTCAAACTTCATGTTTCCTTAGAAATGAAGGGTTGAGAAGTGACAATTTCTCTTGAAGCCATTAATATTCTACAGCTTAAGCACGAAGCAAAACAAGTGTTTCAATGATTTCAAGTGAACATAATGATATTTTTTATGGAAGAGCCTTCTAAAGAATTCTAGGCTCCGTAGGATATATCATTCATTCCCTCCAAAAATCCATTATTACCGATTATAGCAAATGAAAGAAACAATAAAATAAGAGGGTAAAAACCTATATACAAAGGTTGCTTAAGGCCAACATGTGAAGTGCAAGTTAGACCAAAAAATATGTACATAGCACATAAAAGTAGATTTTAAACATGACCATAAGTTTGAAGAGGATAAACCTTCAAAATCAAAGCAATTCTTACTTAGATATTATATCTAGAAAATTTGAAAAACATATCTTGAGATGGACTAGAGCTGCCTCGAGTTGTTGGTGTATTTCCATTTCCATTCATCTTCACACACATTTCTATGATATTGGACCAGTGAACTTAAAGAATGAATTTGCGTGTTTATAAAGTTGCTGATGTCTGTTAAGACGTGTATTTATCCATAAATGTCAACACATCTATGCATGTTTTAGTACCTTTTGTTTTGCATGATGTAATGTTTCTCGTGTCTTGTGCTTGAGAAGGGGAAATGATATGTTGCAACCTTGTACTAATGAACTAAACCAAGTTGTATCCCTCAACTTCTAAACGTGACAGTTTGCTACCTTTAAGATTGACTCATGAACAAAGTTGAAGGTAGCAAACTGCCACGTTTAGAAGTTGAGGGATGCAACTTGGTTTAGTTCATTAGTACAAGGTTGCAACACGTCATTTCCCCCTTTTTAATGATTTTGATCTCTCTCTCACTAATATATTTTTCTGTTACGTAGTTTCTCGATGGTTGGGTTATATTTGCAGAGTACGCAAAACCTAGAGCACCGCATCCCCAACTTGGAAACAACATGGCTCCTCCGTATCGCCGCTACTGACTGCTATTCTCTGCCACTGTTGAACCACCCCGGTTAACAACTAATGCATGGTCGATATTGCATGCTCTGATACATGGCTTAGCATTATTACATATGAACACTGCGATTTCTCATTACTATGTGCAAACTTTCAGTTAATCATATTTGGATTTGGGGATAGATCTGTCAAAGGTTGATTTAAATTTGTATTCCTATTATTTGGAAATAAAGCAAAAAGTACTTTGGTTTATGTCTTCTACTTGAACTCTATATCTTCATTATACCAAGAGCTGATGGATCCTATTTCTTGGCATGCCTCTATCTGCTTACATTTCAAAGGAATAATTGCAACAACAACAAAAAAAATACCCTGGGGTGTTCATTTTTTTGCAACTTGTAGCTCTCTTTTTTGATAATTGCAAAAAAGTTCAGGGTACTTTTTTGCAATTATCAAAGAAGAGGGATACAAGTTGCAAAAAGTGAATAATACCTAAGGGTACTCTTTTTGCAATCATCCCTTTTCAACATCTTCATTTTAAAGTTACTATGGTAGCACCAACTGAAACTAGAAGCAGCTGCATGGCCTTTATTTCCATTTCTCAACAAGATCCAAGCAGCTTCTTCACCAAAGCAGGGCTGGATCGTCATCGGTGGATCATAAATGAAGTATCTAGATGATCAACAACTGTTTGGTATGTGTTGCTTTCTTTAAATTCCAGTCCTAAAACCTCTATAGCCATCATCAATGCCTCACGAGATGTGGGCCTTTTTTGCCTCATATTGCCTCTCTGTTTGTGAGCATGACCGGTGCTGTACCGGGACCAAACTGGATCTGTGATCTCATGGAAATTTGAGTTCAGGACTGGTTGGGGACTTGGGGTAGTTTCTTGCCACCAGAGACACCATTGAATTAGTTATGTTAATCATGTTTTGTGCTTTATACTCAACATAGCAGTGAGGCAGCATATAGAGTCTAGGTGATAAGATAGATCATTTAAAGTCTAGATTTGGGTCACAACAATGGAACAGCCAAATTTAATGCATCACAATTATATTTGGCAACATTCAGCTACAAGAACACAGTTGCAGAATGTTTTTTTTTTCAAAGTTACAAGTTCTTAAGAAAATATTATTCCTGTCCCTTTATGGCATACTGCTTCTATGTTGGACTATGTTTCCCCATAATATTTTTGTGGTTTGATTGCAAAAAATTAGCCTGAGGTATTCACCTTTTACAACTTGTAGCCCTCTTGTTTGATAATTGCAAAAAAAATGCTGTGAACTTGTCTTTTTGTTACACTTTGCATAAATGTATTTCAAAATGGCGATTTTACCCTTAGATTTTTTTAAAAATAATTGAAGAACAAAAAATCCAAATTTTCATATCTCTTATCTTCCTCTTTGTACGCTGGAAGAAAAATAAGGGATATGAAAATTTGAATTTTTTTCGTTTATTATCTTTAAAATCAAAATTGGAAGGGTAAAATCATCATTTTTATATAAGTTGAACAAAAAGACGGGTTCAAGGTACCTTTTTTTTGCAATTATCAAAGAAGAGGGGTTATAAGTTGCAAGAAAATGAACACTTCAGGGTACTTTTTTTGCAAATATCCCTACTTTAAAAAAATTAATATCTCATTGAAGCTTCAGAAGTGTAGCTTTTTGCACCTAGAGCTGCAGCAATGGCTCAAAAATGCTAGTGACTAGTCTATAGAACTTGTTCATGCAATGTGCTGTTCACATCATTGTTTTGTTGATCTCTGAAACCAAAATGGGTCAGAGTAGCAAAAGAGGCATGGAGGGCTACTAAAAATGGGGAGTCCAGAAAAAAAAGGGCAGTCCCAAGTTTATGCATCCTTGAATAGAAAGCTCCAGTTTTGCTTTCAAAAACCATAAGAGATGTAGATGATGAACTTAGCTAAAGACTCTAAGATCCCAAGTATCATCATCTGGTGGTGTCCTGACCTCTGTTTACTTTTTTTCTGTAGATTTTCTGTCTCATTATCAGTGACCAGGAAATGGCCCATAGGTCAGTGTCTGGGGTAGTCCTACAGGGAGAGGGGTACCCCATGAAATGAAGGGTCCAAATCAAGGTTTCAAGATACCCCAACTGCACTGTCTCATCTTTCATTTGTATTCATCTGCTCCCAAACTACCCCATTTCAGGTATTTAAGACTGGGAATTGAATTTTCCAATCAATTTCTTTTGGTTCATTACTTCACATCCATTTATGAGGTGCATGTGCCAGAGACTTAAAAGCAGGACAGGTCAAGAGGAAATGAAATGGGGTTTCTGGACTTTGGGACTGGAAAAGAGCTTGATGGGTGATGGCTACTTGAACCTTATCCTCTATGTCAAGGCCACATTGAGAAGATTATCAGATTCAGACAAGACCTGTATTGTGAAGAGAAAAAATATCTGTCTTTTGGATATTTTTTTGGGTTAAATATCGAAACTTACTCTTAAGTATGGGTCACGA
>JAYMTN010000193.1:0-19948 GCA_036897425.1 Erodium trifolium
TACGCGGGCTTCGTCTCGAAATTCCGAGACGAGGCACGCGTGACACGGGACGGGACGCGGGACGCGATTTTCGCGCGCCACACCGCTACGGCTCGCTTTGTGCGGCCCGGATTGACAAGACACGGGCGCGGGACGCGGTAAGGGCCGGTCCGGTGCACATGCTCTAATAGAACAACTTGTAGAGCTCGCATTTGATGCATTTGTTTCACATGTCCGTATTTTAAATATACCATTATGTGAACGAGTGTTTTATTCATATGTTGTTATACTTTACAAACAAGATTTTATTCATATGTTTGTTACATTTTGCGGATAAAATTCATATGTTTGATACATTTTATACAGTGTTTTTGTTCATATGTTAGTACATAAGCATGTAAAGTGTTCTCCGTTCATATACTTTACAGACACTTTAACGTTTTATAAAATAATTTTTATTCACTTGTAGAATATGATTAATCATAGTCACATGCTAAATGAATACAATTAGACAGAGAATTGAAGTCACAATTATGGATAAAAAAAGAAAAAGTCTATAAAATTGCGTTAGATATAAGAAACTTAACCATGAGTATTTTTGTCACACAATATAAAAAAGACATAGATTTACTATTTCAAATTATAGAGACATGTAAAAAAAATAAGATGAATTATGAAGCACGTTTAATCAACTTTCCCGTTCACTATTCATAGCGTAATCGTAATAAGCGGACCTATAAAATTGTGTCAAACAAACAACCTCACATCACATGGACGTTTATCTGTCTATATTATTTTATATGCTGGCAACTATTACGTAAATGGGTTTTTATTTGAAGCCCAAAGTCTACATGGGCCTGTCACGTGGACTTCATAAAGGAGATGACTTATTTAGAAATCAAACGGATCTCCGTTAGGAGTAGCCGTTAGATGGTACATTTATTAATATATTTTATAAGCATTTATTTTAAACCACGCACCGCGTACTTACACGTGTCGTTGGTATAGGATTTATAGTAATATATGTTTTGTACATATCCAATTAATTGGCTGCTTTCTTCTTCCTCTCTACCGTCACAAGGAAAGAACATTTTTTTTTTCCGCTTTTATCATTTCTGTGGTTTCATTCATCTTTTTGGGCTATGAGGTCGTGACATTGCACCATCAATGGCTTCCTTGAAAGCCAAGCAAGAATGACTGCCAAATTCCCATTTTGCCCATCTCTGCTTCTCCACCTCACAGTGCAAAAGGAGAAAAGGAAGCACCAGAGTGACTGAGGATAAAGTGGGAATCGCCAACCCCGTCACCGGTCCTACCCAAAAAGGAAAGTTCAATATTTTGAGGGATTTTTGGGCTTTTGTGAATTTCAAGTTTAGGTACACTCGAAATCGAGGCTATGTCTCGAATCTTCAGAGACAGAGGAGGCTTCGGTGAGTCCAAGAGGCACCAAATCCAGCCCATGGCCTCGTCCGTGCACCCAATCGAGGACCTTCCCTGCCCATTCGGAGATGCCGCTCTGAGCCTGTCGGATTTAGAGCTCCGTCAGACGGCGTACGAGATCCTCGTCGGGGCGTGCCGGAGCGGGGGCGGGAAGCCACTGACGTATATTCCCCAGTCGGAGAGGGGTTCGGTGGTTGCGGTGGCGCCATCGCCGTCTCTGCAGAGGTCGCTGACGTCTGCTGCGGCGAGCAAAGTGAAGAAGGCTCTGGGGCTGAAGTCGTCGGCGTCGGCGAAGAAGAAAGGAGGCGACTCGGTGAGTAATGGGAGAGTCATGAGACCAGGTACTACTGGGGAGCTGATCAGGGTTCAGATGCGGATCTCGGAGCAGGCCGATTCGAGGGTTAGGAGAGCTCTTTTGCGGGTAGCTGCTGGGCAGGTAATTGTTTTTCTGATTTTGGGTCTGTTTGGTTGGTGAGAAAATTTTCTCCTGCATATAAAACTTGTGTTTTTTTTGTTCTTCTTCGTATTTCTTTCCATTTCAGCATTAAAATGATAACCCAATTGGAGACTTTGCTCAATGATTCCGTATGTTTGCTGAGAAAACTAGGCTCTGCTAGACTTCTGAAAGATGATGAAGCAGCAGAATTTTCTGGGTGATTCAGTCTTGTCTATATATTTTATTAGATCAATATGATGTTTTAGTACTCAATAAACTGAAGGTTCAAATTTGACAAAGCCAAGTGCACCATTTGGCTCAGTTCAGTTGATCTCAATTGTCATTTTCTCACTCCATTTGTTTAATTCCCTCAATGACTAGTATTTTCTGTATAGTTTATTTCATTTGATTTGTCTTATTCACCCTTTGCTTCAGATATATGTTTTTGTGGTTTTAACTGTTGCCAGATTCTAACTTTCGTGCCTCCTCCAAGTGTTCATAATTTTACTTGCCAGTGTGCTTACAGATTGCATGAAGTTTATGGTTGCTAAGACTCAGTTGTTCAATTTTAGGCCTCGTGTCCTTAATTCCAGTATTGTTAATCAGTCATGACCGTCTATGCCCACATTTTGTATCAGCTTGGAAGGCGCATTGAGTCCATGGTTCTGCCACTCGAGCTATTACAGCAGTTCAAGTGTAACGACTTCCCCAACCAGCAAGAATTCGAAAATTGGCAGAGGAGAAATCTAAAGGTTCTTGAAGCTGGACTCCTTTTGCATCCTCACCTGCCACTAGACAGAAAAGACAGTACCCGACAGCAACTCCAGGAGATTATTCACAGGTCTATTGAGAGACCTGTGGAAATGGGAAGGAATAGTGAGTCAATACAAGTGCTCAGGAACATTGTTATATCACTTGCATGCAGGTCAACCGATGGGTCTGCCAATGAGATATGCCACTGGGCTGATGGGTTTCCATTAAACCTAAGACTCTATCAACAGCTCTTACAAGCCTGCTTTGATGTTAACGAAGAAACTTCAGTTATTGAAGAGGTTGATGAAGTGCTAGAGCTCATAAAGAAGACATGGACAATCCTTGGGATGAACCAGATGCTGCATAATCTTTGTTTCTCATGGGTTTTGTTCCAGCGCTACGTTACAACTGGTCAAGTTGATAATGACCTGCTTTTTGCTGCCAGTAATTTACTAGTGGAAGTTGAAAAGGACACAAAGGATCCACTTTACTCGAAAGTGTTGAGCTCTACATTGAGTTCAATGTTGGGTTGGGCGGAGAAGAGGCTTCTTGCTTATCACGATACTTTCCATAGTGGTAATATTGAGACGATGCAGAGTATTGTTTCTCTTGCTGTTGTTGCAACAAAGATGTTGGAACAAGATATCTCTCATGATCATCATAAGAAAAGGAAAGATGAGGACATAGGTTGTGTGAAGGTTGATACTTACATACGATCATCATTGAGAACTGTTTTTTCTCAGGCAAGTTTCATTATTTTAGCATAATGACTTATATTTGTGTTGGAAGTGATATCCAGTGATTTTCATCTAATGCTGAATACTGAACTGTTTCTGTTGATCCTTCTGTCTTGACCATTGCACTTCTAAATCCACTATTGGGACATAATTTTGATATGAGTTAATTACACCTAAGTTTACACGTTTTTCACTTCGCTACGTTATAGTTCCAAATTCTTTTCGCAGCTACCTTAGGTTTCAAAATATTTCACAGAGCTCTTTTTCCTCAGAAAATGACCTCGACCCTAATAAAAAAATGTCATTTTCCGTAGTAGTTGTCTTTTCAGGAGTCCTGTTACATCTACTTATTTTTGTTGCTTTTTTGTAAATTTGTTTCAAAATGACTGTTTTACCCTTGAATATTTAAATTTTAAAAAGAAAATAAAAATCCAGAATTTTCATCTCCTTTAACAGAAGTTTCTCTTTGCTCTATCTTGAAACAGAAAATGGAGAAGATGAGCTTAAGAAAGCACACAACAAGAAACCAGCAAAATCCTCTCCCTGCTCTTGCTTTACTTGCTCAAGATATAAGGGATTTGGCTATTAACGAGAGGGCTGTATTTAGTCCAATACTGAAGAGATGGCATCCTCTGGCAACAGGTGTGGCTGTTGCCACCCTCCATGCCAACTATGCTAATGAACTGAAGCAATTTGTTGGTGGCGTCACTGAGTTGACACCCGATGCCATACATGTGCTCAAGGCTGCTGACATGTTGGAGAAGGAGCTTGTGCAGATTGCAGTTGAAGATTCAGTGGACAGTGAGGATGGTGGGAAGTCGGTTATAAGGGAGATGCCTCCTTTCGAGGCTGAAATTGCGATTGCCAATCTGGTGAGATCATGGATAAAGACTAGAGTGGACAGGCTAGAGGAATGGCTTCACAGAAATCTTCAACTTGAGGTATGTCTTGATTGATCTTGTTCAGTATGTGATAAGAACCAATAGGTATCAGTTTCTTAGGTATTAATGAGTTGGTTCCAAAACATGGCATCGTACTCTTGTTGGGCCACCTGCAAAGCCAATGTACTTGCACGTAGGGGTGTCAGGTGTGCAAACGACCAGTCGATCGATTAGTATCAACTTTTATAATGAATTTAAAATTTTGATTATCAAAATATGCTAATAGAATCGAATTTTTACAGCACTCATCGAATCAAGCCAACTATTTCGATTCGATTACTAACTGATCTAATCGATTTATCACATATAACATTTCTTTTACCAAATAAATAAAGTCATTCTACAAAATTTACATACTTCATGCATAAAATTATATATTAAATCACTAGATGAATAAAGATATACTATTTGTATTACTAGTGTAAATATTTGATTAATTGTAAATTATAGATACATATTAGTTTTAAAATAATATATTAATATTGCACACCCTTGCATGTGAGTGGGAGTCTTTAGAGTAAGAAGATCAGATCCTTTTACAATCGATTTAAGCTTTTAGTTGAGTTAGTTTCACAATAAAACTCATGCATACCATGAAATTATAGGTCCAGTGGGATGCCATGAAATTCTTGTTGTTCACATGAACAATCTTCATCTAAAAATTATGTGAAATGATGTTCCATAGAACTAGGTTTCCATAACTTAACATCATCAATCTCCTTCGTTCAGGTATGGAACCCACGTGCAAATAAAGAGCGATTCGCACCTTCAGCTGTTGAAGTTCTACGAGTCGTTGATGAAACTTTAGAAGCATTCTTTCTGTTGCCAATTCCACTGCATGCGGTTCTGCTTCCAGAATTGATAACTGGTCTTGACAAGTGCCTTCACAACTATATAACCAAGGCAAAGTCTGGTTGTGGTAAGTCTTGCATAGATCTGCACTCAGCAAAACATGTGCATTGACATTAACTTCATCTTTTTTTAGATGATAGCAAAAAAGTACTTTTGTACTGTAACTTTTTTGGAGGCCGGTACTCTTATCTTTAAATCGTTGCGGGTTGTGGTCATAAACTTGTATTTTGTTCTTCTCTGTGTCAATTTATTCCAAAAGGACGATTTTGCCTATGACAATTTAAAGATAAGAGTACCAATCTGCAAAAAAAATCGATAGTAAGGTAATGTGACACATTTTTCCCATTTGCAGGGACAAGAACCACTTTCATCCCGACAATGCCTGCGTTGACTAGACGCACAACAGGATCGAAATTTGGTGGCGTGTTTAAAAAGAAGGAAAAGTCTCGTACAGTTCAAAGGAGAAAATCACAAAAGGAGACTACAAACGGGGATAAAGATCACTCCTTTGCGGTGCCTCAGCTATGCGTTCGGATCAACACGTTGCAGCACATTCGAGCTCAGCTAGAAGTTTTGGAGAAGAGAACAATCACCCACCTGAGAAGTGCGGAGTCAACACGGCCTGATGATACAGCCAAGGCCAAGAAGTTCGAGCTCTCGGCCGCGGCTTCCTCTGAAGGGATCAAACAACTGAGCGAAGCAACAGCATACAAGGTCGTCTTCCAAGAACTATGTCATGTTCTTTGGGACGGTCTATACGTCGGGGAAGCTTCATCTTCAAGGATCGAGCCGTTTCTTGTGGAGCTGGAGCAATATCTGGAGATCATCGCATCCACGGTGCATGATAGAGTCAGGACTCGTGTCATATACGATGTAATGAAGGCTTCTTTTGAAGGGTTTCTGTTAGTTTTGCTCGGCGGAGGTCCTTCCCGCGGGTTCGGTCGTTGTGATTCTGTGATACTGGAGGAGGATTTTAAGTTCCTGAGCGATCTGTTCTGGTCGAACGGGGATGGCTTGCCGGCTGATCTGATTGGTAAGTGCTCGGCGAGAGTTAAAAATGTCCTTCCTCTGTTTTGTACCGATACAGAGAGCTTGATTGAGAAGTTCAGAAGCGCGACTCAGGAGAGTAGCGGCTCTTCTGAAAGGTCTCGGCTTCCATTGCCAACCACTTCGGGACAATGGGATTGTAATGAACCGAACACGCTATTGCGAGTTTTGTGTTACAGGAATGATGAGGTTGCTGCTAAGTTCCTTAAAAAGACTTACAACTTGCCTACGAAACTATAGCTAACACCAACAGCTCCGATCAACAAATGGCTAGGTGGGGATGTATTCTCCGGCGAGGCTCCCTGAGAATACGGACTTAGAAGTATAGGATTGAGATAATTCATTTGATACTTGCTTCAGATTGCGAGGTAGTCTTGTATTTATTAAGGAAAATTTAACTCAACTATATAGTAAGCATTATTCTCAACCAACCACTTTAAGTTTTTTGTCTCATTTCACTCTAATTACTTGTTCAAGAGTATTAGTTGTTTGATTGACTGGTTCATGACATACACAGAAATACGACATCAGAGACTAAATTCAAACATAATACGTACTATATTATCCTGAATCCTTTGAAGACATTAAAACTCATGCAAGCTATGAGACATTAAGGACCAATTCAAAATTGTTTCGTTCCTAACCAACAGTGTTTTTGAGGTCATATAACTAATGTAGGAAGCTGCGGGGGTGAGGGTAAGGCTGCAAAATCTTCTCTAAGTAACTTTAGTCTCTTTGAGTGAAAACCCAAGTTTGCTATCACTGAGTCTTCTTTCATAGGCTCTCTTGTTGTTTGCCTTTTCATTGCCAAGGATTCTTCTTTCCACCGCTTTTCTTCGAGCTCGATGAAGAGCTTGGTTTCTGCCAAATACAATGGTTTTGGTTCATCGTGTTAGATACAGAGCAACGAGTCTAAAGACTGGAAGATTTAGCAGAAAAAAAAAACATACAGATTTTGATTTCTTTGCCTTTCCACGGATCCTGTTCCTAGGAGGTTTCAGTTTGTATAGCCGAACCATCCAATGGTGAGTTGTGAAAACCTGAAACATGCAGCCAATGGAGTTGATAAGCAACTTTTGCCAAGTTGTTAACTAAACGAACCATCTTACTTAATACTCACCTCCTCAAAATAGTGAAGTTTGAAATGTTTCTTCCCAATTTCAGTCTGCCTCACCCTATCATACCCTTTACCATCTGTCTCCACAAATCTTGAGAAAGAAGATACAAACCAGTCAAGAACTCAAAGAGACAATAGATGCTGGACCTTCCCATGAAAAAGCAACAGGCTTTTATAAATAAAGAGCATACCTGTAATATGAGAGCTTGTACATGAGGGAATTGAGCATTGTTGGAGTGGCCTGAGAATCAATTCGATACTGACCATCTCTCTTTAGACCCAAAAAAAGGCAGATAGAGTTAAAATATTGTTAATATTTAACACTGATAAGCCGTTAATAAAACTAGTGTTGGTAGAAGCAACTCACAAGGTAATCAGGTTCCTTAATATGAGGGAATACTCCACCTCCAATACGAACCATCCATAGGAATTTGTTGATATCATCACTTGAGTAGCCAACAAGTCCTAGAAAATGAGGGTCTCTTTAGAATAAGGCATTTCTTTATCAAGAAGGTGAGGGGTGTAAGAAGAAAGCCAACCTCCAAATACAACAAGAACATATTTCACATCCAATGAGTTAAATATTTCCCAAGCTGCCTTTTCGGGAGAAGACATGGCAGTACCCACAGTGGCTATATGAGTGTTGTTCCATGTATTATTATCAACAATGACTGTTCGGTTAGCCATTGCTGTTGTTTGGTAACCATAGTCCCACCATGATGCAACCTACACAATGTTATTACTTTTTGGTATCAACTGATCACAGTTTATCAAAAGACTGAACAGATGCGATATATGGCATGCTTGGTATCACATTCTAGTTCTACACATTTATTTTGTAGTATTTAGATGGTCAGTAACATGTTACAAGGCATAAATCTACAACAGAAGACAAGACACAACAAATAAAATTAAGATACTTACTTTATCATCCACCTCAGTATTATGACTAAGCCACGCATACGCCTCTCTGAAATCATCAAAAACGTGTAGGCCATCACGTGTGTGTGAAGTCAGCACAATTGAAGGGGCTGAATAAGCTTCGGCTGCTGCCCAAACACAATGGACCTGCATAAAGAAACATCACTTGAGCCAACATTTTTCAAAAGCATAAATAGTAGTTTCATGTTGCTGATTATATACTACTACAAAAAAATAGACAAGATGTTCAAACCACAAAAGCTATGAAAAGGAGCCAACATTTTTCAAAAGAATAAATAATAGTTTCATGTTGCTGACAAAAAAATAGAAAAGATGTTAAAACCACAATAGCTATGAAAAGAACTATCTTTAATACCACATAGAAGGCAGCCAGCAACAGAATCAGGAAAATAGCTAGGACAGATACTTCCAAGGGTAAGACCAGAAGCCTCTTTTTAATTTGAGACTTAATGGTAGCCTTTTCCACGTGCTCCTTTTCCTTCTTCTTGTTCTTTCTCGAAGGGCGCTCCTTTATTTTTTCATCAGTTGTATCAGTTTTTGCCACTTCACTTTGGGGGGCTACACTACCCGAATTACCATCCCCTGCCTTATAATGGTCAAAGAATAAAAATCAATCCTAGTCTTCAAGAATGTCTTCTAATATAATACAAGTAGTATAAGGGAAAAATTACATTAACTTGAGAATCATCTGATAACCCAGGTAACTGATACTTGATTGATCGAGTAAGCACATCAAAAGCTTCAGATAGAGCAACCCCAGACAAAATGCATGCAGCTGGAGCAAGTACAAGCATAAGGCGTACCTATAAGACAGTTAGGACAGATTTTTTAACAGGAAAGTCAATAAGAAAAGTCCATTAATCCTGTTCAATCATTCTCCTCACCATGACCCCTGAAAAATAAACTGATGTAACAATATAGAGGACCAGAAAGGAGCTTGCATCAGTTAATGGTAGAAAGCATGCCTGCATATCAGATAATACGATAGTGGTGAGAGATATAAAATTATAGATGTGCAGGTAGCACAACGATCAGATGGCGACGATTGGAAAAGATAGTGAAATAATGAGAGAACACGCTGGCTTACAATAATGCCAGCTGGAACCAGAAAGGCCAAAACATTGATGTCCATGAAGTAAGATGGCCATGTAGGGGGCTGATGTCCACTAACACTAGCAATGATTGGAATGTACTTGCTGGCATAGGTTCTGTCAGAATGGCATGACAAAATAAAAAGGTGGAGGAAAGATTAGAAACATTATTATGGTCCAATGACATTATCTACATACATACAAGGTTCTACAAAACGCTAGGCGCTAGTCGGGCGGCTAGGGCTTTTTGAGGATTAATCGGGGATTTACTCAATTAACCGAGAATTAATCGGGTCGGCCAACAAGGAAATGGGGCCTAGGCGGGGCCTAGTCGGGATTTTTAGAACACTGCATACATAACATAGTTTCAAAACTCAAGAAAAGTAACATACAAGAAACAGGTTGTGTAAGGGCTGAGTTCTGACAAATTTTAAGATTTGGTCACAGCTCACACAAGAGCCAAATAACACCAACCCAAGAAATTTTAATAGAAGAAATAGTTAAAATGACAATGGGAATTGAGGTACTTACGGATCCAGAAGACTCAAACTCCGTCCACTCCACCCTTTTGTTGGGCTAGAAGCCACTAATGCCACGAGCACTGCTATGACAGCACAACAGACTACCCTGAATAAAAACAAATGAAAAAGGTTGATGATTAGTAACTGGATCCATTAGATCATATTACTATCCCTCAGGAAATTAGTAGCAAATTTAATGAAAAAAACTTGGTACAGTGAGCATACATTACATTTTCTTCTTTTATCACCAGTTTTTTGAGCTCGGTAAGACAGATAGTAAAACATTTTTATGAAAGAGAAGACAAGGAATGCTTACAGGCCAACAGTTACTACGAGTGCACCAGCCACTCTATACATTTTTGGAGTCAGAATCCCCTTGATATAATGCACAAGAGCCACCACATGGATGATAATGAAAACCTGCAAAAAATAAATTAATAAATGATCAGGAAGATTATTTATTTATTAATATATATAGCTATCTAGTACAAACCCTTTCCTTTAATACAAACTACGAACCCCTAGGAGCCATTGGATGTAGCAAACCCCCTTAGAATGCACAACTACAAACCACTCACAAGCCTTAGTTCAACAAAATGAACAGTTTTATTAAAGCTTGACTGGATTTCATATTTTGATGTTATAGATTTCATTTTTTGATGCTGTGGATTTCATGGTTTGTGAATAATTACCACGTCAGACATACACAAGCATTCCAAAAAATAGTCCCATTACACATACCAAATGTCGGATTCAGTAATCAAGAAATATTATACATGTATATGCATATCATGTTAGAGTTTAGTTTATTTCTAATTACAAGTATTTCCTATTCCTAGTTTAGTTTAGTTTCCTATATTGTTTAGTATAGTATTTCCTATTTAGTATATAGTTAATTCCTATATAAAGGGATGCTCTCATTGTAATGAAAAAACAAGAATCATCAATAATATTTTAGAATTCAACAGTCTTCTCAAGTCAGGTTCTGGACCGCCTACACCCCTAGTAGCATCTGGCAAACACTGCTTTTCTTCATAGTGTTGCTGTGTCAACTCAATGCCCAAGTGCTAGTTCAACCTTCTAACTGAAGATGATAATGGAGGCTTAAAATTTACTCTGGAAGTAAAATACATTGTGATTAGTTCTTACATTATAACTTTCTGTAAAAGAAAGCACTGGGCAGAGATATGCATTTTCTTTCAGTTATAGTATTGCATCTCTAAAAAAATTACTATTTTCCTCACTGACTCATTTCTCTCTTCAGGAACTACTGCAAATATTTGGCATACCGTATATAATTGCACCAATGGAAGCAGAAGCTCAATGTGCATACATGGAACTTGCAAACCTTGTTGAGGGCGTTGTGACTGATGACTCTGATGTGTTCTTGTTTGGGGCACGGAATGTTTACAAGAATATTTTTGATGATCGGAAGTATGTTGAGACTTACTTCATGAAGGTTGGGACTGGAAAATCGATCCATCCTCTAGTCTGAAACGAATGCACTGTCACCATACTTGTATATGTGAAATACACAAGCATTTAGTCTCTTTGTTTCTGAAATTCAGTCCTCTGTTGTGATGCTTCACCGAGTTCTAATGTGAAAGTTTGACTTTATTTTACATCCAATTTTTAATGCTTTTGAGAAGTATATTTTGGGACCATGTATGTTGATCTTCTTACTCCTATTTAATGCTTGTCAGGACATTGAGAATGAGCTTGGCCTAACCAGGGAAAAGTTGATGCGAATTGCACTGCTGCTTGGAAGTGATTATACTGAAGGTATCAGGTACACAATTGAAGTTTTGGCTACACATGCTTAATGTTGTGTTTGAATACTTGAATGCCTTCCCTTGAATATGTCGTATATGCTCCCGTTTTGTATGTGGGCAATGTATATACCTTTTCTTTTACTTGTAGAAGTCGATCATCCTTTTAGACTGTAGTTTGATATTCATCTATAGATTAATTTTTATGCAGCGGCATCGGTATTGTTAATGCTATTGAGGTTGTGAATGCATTTCCTGAGGAGGATGGCCTTAATAGATTTCGGGAGTGGGTTGAATCACCTGATCCAACCATCTTAGGGAAATTTGTTTCACAAACAGAGTCAGGTTCAAGGAAACAAGGGACAAAAGTGCATGAGAAGGGTGCGAATCAAGATGTTTCTGAAGCTCATGAGCGTGAGCTACCCCTGGCTGGCATTGAAGACGAAAAGAAAATATTCATGCAGAAGCATGTAATTCCCAAATATCCAGCTTTAGTTTATTATTTGTTTTGTTGCTTGTTTTTGGTTTAGCACCTATATTCGGTAGAAAGGGTTATTTTTTTCTTCATTTTACGAAATGCGTTTTTCTGTGTTCACAGAGAAATGTGAGCAAGAACTGGTATATTCCTTCTTCTTTTCCAAGTGAAGCAGTCATTTCTGCATACGCTTCTCCTCAAGTTGACAAATCAACAGAGCCTTTCTCGTGGGGAAAGCCAGATCTTGCTGTTCTTCGCAAGTGAGTTACTTCCTGGATTTGGTTCATAATTTTCATGTTATTTCCTTTTTATTTTGTTACAAACTTCGGAGGCACAAAAAAACAATAGAACAACCACTTTTGATGTTACAGATGGTGCAAATTCTTAATCCACATTAACTCAAGGACTTCTAAATTTAGCAGAATTATTTTTCATTATACGATGTACAAAAAAGGCCACATTGCATATACATAAAGATTAAAGAATAACTTTGAAGCTGGAGGACCTTTTTCATTTTGATCAGCAATGAAAAGTAAGATTAATAAAATGACTACTTTTTCAAGAAGAAAAATAAATCCAAAACTAAGGGAAATTGCAAAGTGCAACAAAGAGAGAAACAAAACAACTCCAAAGACCAAAAAACTACCTGAACAAACACTAGGAAAAAAAAAACCTAAAATACATCAGACAGAGAACAAGAAACCCTTGCAAAATATCTAACACCCCGAGCGGATACCCATCATGGATTGAAACAAGGAAAATTTAAGGATACATTAGAGCTAGAAAAGAAACCCTAAAGCCAAGCCAATTACCAACAAGGAAACTACAAAATGCTAAGGCTCCAAATTGTGACAGAGCCACGAACGTCAGATGCAGAGAGTTCTGAGATTGAGAATCAGAGATCACCAGCAAGAGATTTCAGGGGATTGAGGAGCCTAGCACCTTAAACTTTGCTTAGTAACAGCATCATGTAGGAGTAGTGGCTAGTGTTTACTTGCATGCCTATTTACATCTCTTGTAGACTACTCAAATGAGCTAAGATGTGTTATCATGCCATTATTTTATGAAATACAAATTTAATCTTTGTAAATTATTTTATAAGGATTAGTAGTAATTTGTAATGCTGCTGAAAACTATGAATCACTGATATTTAGCTAATAGAAACAAATTGATTGACTTAAAAATGTACTTTTTGCATACAGATTGTGCTGGGAAAAATTTGGATGGGGTAGTCAGAAGGCGGATGACTTGCTAATTCCAGTCCTAAAGGAGTATAACAAACATGAGGTAATGTTCCCTCTCTTTCTCTCTCTGTCCCGCACACATTGCTGCACACAGTACGCATGCTTATGCATGCATGACTGACTTGTACCAGAACATAATGGACAGTCAGCTGTAACAAGTGCACACAGTATTCATTGTATCTTTTCTGCTATACCTTGTCCTTTTATTTCACACCCTTTTCTGTCTTGTGTAAATCAGAATTAATGTTTCTAACATTCTTTATTTGTGTTTGTTGTATTAATGAAGACCCAACTGAGATTGGAAGCGTTTTATACCTTCAATGAGAGATTTGCGAAAATTCGTAGCAAGAGAATTAAAAAAGCTGTTAAAGGAATTACTGGTAATCAAATGTCAGAATTGACAGATGATGCTGGGCAAAATGTTTCTAAAAGCAGAAAGAAAAGCAAAGTGACCTCCAAAAAATCGAGTGATAAAGAGCCAGAGAAACTTCCAGAGGAGGAAAAAGAAAGTTCGGCTAAAAGTCAGAGCAAGCAGTCTAGGAAAAGAAAGATTGACAGGAATCCATCAGAAGTGGAGAATTCAGAAGCATCCATTCTAGCAGAAAGAAAGCCAGGTGCTAGAAAAGAGCCAAAAGGAGGCGATAGAGGGAGGGGGAGAGGCCGTGGTGCAGGAAGAGGGAGAAGAAAGGGAAGGCCCGATTTTGAGTTATCTGAAACAAGCTCCAGTGATTTGAATGCTTGTGAAGAGCGGGATCTTCATGATAATAAGTTGGAAGGTCCAAAAAAAGTACGAAAGGTAAGGTTAAGCATTTCTTTTTTGCACAAAGAACATAAGCATTCTTCCTTGCACAAAGAACATAAGCAGTTGACTACAAAAGCTAGATTTACTGGTTTATGATTTGGTTGCACTTGATTGATGTGAACTTATTACTGTTCCCATGGCACTGTTTTTTCAAGGAATGTTTGTGTAATTTATGGTTTGATGAATTAGTTGAAGTCTCTAGTATTGCATTGAATGCACATTCTTTCCCCTGTGGAACACATCCAGTCCTTTGCCTTGTGAACTAGGATGTTTGTTTTGTATATTATTTAAGCCTTATAACTTTATTATTGGTCTTTCAGTATAATCATATTGTACTATTTCAATTGATAATTATTTGATATAGTTGACATGATTAGCCTTTATGGCGGAAAATAACTAGCCCTGCTAGGGTCATCTGTTTTTCCATTAAGTTTCCAAACAATAGAATGCACATTCTCGAGATGCTTGATTTAGTTTTTTTTTTTTTTGCCTTCTACTTGATTTGGGTTTGGTAAAAAGAGCTGATAAAATGTTGATATTAGTAAGTTGCTCCATGCTAATGTATCATCTACCTACTATCTGCTATTTGTATAGTTTTGTTGGTAAATTGGATATTATCTGGTCATGCCAATGTGTAACGCCTTATTCTCACATTTGCAAGACGGTTACCCTATGTGAGTCGCATAGATATTCTGTATAACTTTGCTAGGAAACGAACTTCAATAAACTGACTTGCTAGAACTGGGTGTGACATATTCTTATCCTTTTATGATCTCTACTGCTGTTTCATTTTGCAGTCGGGACGTTCTCGGAAGCAAGTGAGCTACATTCTCGATGACACTGATAATGAAGATACCAGCAAGCTCTCTGATTGTATCAATAAAAATACCTCCCCTGGTAAGGAAGCTGGCTTTGGAGGATCAACTTCAGCAGCAGAGGATGCATGTCCTGCTGGTTCAGATGAAAAGGAACCGCATAATAGTGGATATCCTTCAGTTGAGGAAGGAGCATGCAGTGATTATCTGAAAATAGGAGGTGGGTTTTGTATGGCTGAAGGGGAAGGTGGTGAACCAGTTGTTAGCCCCAGTGATGGCTCTTTTGTTGAGGGTGAAGTTTCAAACGACTACCTTGAAATGGGAGGCGGGTTTTGCATAGTTGAAGATGAGAAGAGAGATGCAATTACTAGAGAGGAAAATGCTGACCTCATCCATCATTCTGGTATTATGAACGAAGGTGTAGGTTCAGTGCAGTCACTTTCCTGTCCTAAGAGAGCAATGCTTGTAAATCAGGATGGAAACAGGCCAGATAAAGCGGATACAGAGAAGAATTTAAATCATCGAAGTATCGGCAGCTCCAAGGTAGATGTTCTTAAAGATGACACCGGGGCAATATCTGTAGGAGTTCTAAAAGCTATGCCTTCTCTGAGAAGAAAGAGAAGGAAAGGATAGAAACTGTGAAAATTCTTACTTGATTGTGCGTTTGCATCTTTCCTTTCATTTCCTTGGGCAATGATTATAATGTATGGATATGCAATAGACATGAAAAGACCATAGAGACTTTGAGGTGTTCCTAACTGAACATGTAGAATTTCTGAAATATTATTGATCATACTTCAATATTCTTGATATTCTAGATGTTTCAATACATTGAGAGCATCCTTAGGTATTAACTCTATATTAAATAGTAAATATTAATACTAAACAACATAGGAAATCTAACTCAACTAGGAATAGGAAATACTTGTAATTGGAAATAAATTTAACTCTACACTCCCCCTCACGTATAAGTCGGATAACGAGTCTTGCACGTGAAAGAAGAATAAAATTCAAAATTGAACTTTATGTTGTTGCTTCACCACTGTGTTGTTGTTGCCGAAGAACTGATATCTTTTAACACTCCCCCACGTGTAGGACTAAACATCTACACGTGTACCATAACAAGAATACACGTATGCATGTGGGCCATAACAGGAATGTACGTCTGCTTATGGGCTTAAAATTTAATATAAGGTGGAGGTGACAAATGGGATGATACCCAATAATGGCTTTTTAAAGCCTAAGACGATCTGGAGCCATTGGCTCATACCTTGATTTTACAAACGCGCGATTCAGCTTCGAGCAATTACATCACAAGGAAGCAAAACATCTTCACGAAAGTCGCTTGCCGATAATGCGAAACAAATTCAAGCAACTACGTCACATAAGTGGCGGTGCAAACTTCTTCAAGCAACTACGTCACATGACGGTGCGATTGTTTTCAAGCAACTACGTCTCATAAGGATGATGCGAAACAACTTCAACCAACTACACCGTATAACGACGGGGCGAAACTTCAAGCAACTACGTCGTATAACGACGATGCAAACATCTTCAAGTAAGCATGACGATGGTGCAAACCATGCTGATTTTACGGACGCGCAAGAATGTGCGATTTTGGACCATGACACTATTCAGATTCTTCACTTGAGCAAGAGACAACATTTTGCTTCTTACTTTTTCATAAGACTAAATTCTCTCTAATAATCACATAATAACCCGAAATGGATCGACAATCGATCTAGATCCTACCCAATCTACATCAGAGATACATTTTATGTGTGTGACCATGATTTTTGTAGAGTATGCTATGTCTTAGAGCTCCTTTTAGATAACTCATAATATGTTTTATAGAGGCCGAATGATCAATCATTGGGTATGACATGAACCGACTTACATACTCATTGAATGTGCAATATTTAGTTGAGTTTGAGTTACCGTAAGATAGTTCAGTTTTTCAACCGATCTTCTACAACTCATTGGATCTTCAAATAAGTCTCCCTCTTTCATAAGTAGCATGTCAGAGCTCTCAACTCTTTTGTGTGGAATCGAACTTCCAAGTCTCAATTAACAAATCAAGCACTATTTTCTCTTGAAACAAGAAGATCCCCTTCTTGCTTCTAGTCACACCCCAAAAATTATTTCAGAGCTCTCAACTCTTTTGTGTGGAATGTGGAGGAAACATTTCAAAAATGAGAGTCTATATTGTCACTAATATCGCCTACATACAGATCAGACTTACATTTGCCAAATTTCTCTACTGCTTGGCTAAATTTCTTAAACCACACAAGAGGACTTTGCTTGAGCCCGTATAGAGACTTTTGAAGATGACAAACCAGTCTATACTCCCCCGAACACCAAAACCAAGTGGTTGTTGACATTAACCGGTCCAAAACCAAGAATAGGACAAACATAATTGTCAGTTAAAGTAATGGAAGAGAGAATATTATATGATATATAAGAATTACCAGTCAGAATCAAGGACTCATTATGAAGGAAATTGTGCCAAAACGAGGCAGGTAGGGAGGTTACATGACTTTGTAGCAGAGGTGACCGAATGAGACGAGTGTATGAGTGTTTCCCAATACCGAATTGATCGTACTTTGTAGCATGCTTTCGTTTGTGGACAAAACTTCAGTGCATTTTTTGACAATTAACCCTAGAAACTATGAATTGTAAATTTCGTTCTCATCCACAACTACATTCCCTCATGTTACCTGCTTTAAGTTCCATTAACTAATTGCAAATAAGACTTTGGATAGTAAGCATTACAAGTAGAGTTGAGGATGAAGCAAAATAAAGTGTATTGTCAAAAGCTGCAAACAATTGACCACTTTATATATCCAACGGGAATTTAAGCAGTAAAAATGAAAACTACTAGCACCATGTCAGCCTAGTTTAATTTTGGTAATAATTTACTGAATCGATAAATAAAGGTAGACTTGATTTGACTTGGTGAGCAACAACTTATTGTATGGTAATTACTATCATCTAACCACCTGAAAGGGTGGCTTTTGACCTGCTGTTTTGGGTGAGTAAAAAGTGTATGACATCCGAAATATACACATAGTTCACATGTAAGTTTGAGTTAGTTCACTTCTTTAAGATGGAAAATACTTTCAAGGTTAGTGTTGAAGTGTTGTCCCACATCGAAAGTGTGAGGATAAATTGATCAGTTGATATACATCTTGATGACTCCACCCATCAGTTCGAGCTTTTGGGTTGGATTGGGCTTTAACAGTTAGTATGGTCATCTTCACAATTAAAGTAAAAATTTAGTACTTTGTGTTGGTTACCAACTTTAAATGCCATTCAAAATGCAGAACGGAAATAACATACCAAAACAACAAGGAGAGAGAAACCAATCACCCACCTTTTAATCACAGATGTAACAATCCTAAAGATGCATATAATTAGGAAGAATCAAAATCAAAAGAAGATGATATTTACCTGCAGATGAGAAATTCCTGACACCAATTTGCAACTGGAAATGGCAACAGCATCAGAAACAAAATTCTTGCCATTAACAGGCACATAGTCTACAAATCATATCAAACACTAACCTTGAACTTCAAAGAACTTTCCTGACTTCCAACAAATGTAGAAAAAGAAGACCTGTCATCATCGTTGTTAGTAAGATATTATTAAAATGAAAGGTCAAATCAAAGTTGGTCTAAATATGGATTGTACATTAGTGTGTGTTTTCTATTATGAATAAATATCATTGATAAATTTTCCCTCAGTGAATATTAGATACCAGGTTGAGTTGTATGCAAAAAGATACGGATAAGCCATAGAGTAATCAGGAAGTTGTATCCACCACAACCTTATTTTTACTGATATCAGAATGACCACAAGAAAAGTAACACAGAATAAGGCACAGTAATTAGATGCATACCTTGATAAAGTTCCATCACTATTCATAAAAGAACTCTGCCCACTAGAAGTCCTGTTCAGTGAAAGTCAAAATAAGTAAAATGGTACAGACGAGACATGTCTGATACAATCACTAAATTCGCCGAAAAAGTTCAGAACAACAAATATGTATGTCTGATGAAGCCACTTACAAAAGTGAAGTTTGGCTAATATGAGTTGACTGACTAAATTGATCGACAAAATGGAACTAATGGTATTGCTGCTATTCTCTCTCATACTTCTCTTTTTATAAGTTGAAAGCATCATCATTCTACAATCCCTGGGACACAAGACGATGAAAATTTTCCCCTCATGTACCCCAAATTAAATGATTTCCAGTACTAAAACTCTATTTTACTTGCACATGATCCGAGTCACATGATTAACGTTTGAAGTCTTAGCTAACGCGCACTTAAATCCAAAGATACACTGTGAATCATCTCCAGAGCAAGGACTATCCAAAACGAGTACAACTTCTGTAACATAGTTTTTTCCATGTTGGCCAAAAGTTACCTACATTTTTTCAGTGCCTCCATCCAAGATGAAGCATTTCATACTTCCCACTCAAACCATATGAATTGAGCAATACAAACAACCTAAGAAGCCCAAAGTCAATGCAGATTTGAATACTACCACTCCCACTAGGCACAAAAGTCATACAGATCAGTAGCTATAGCGTACCATGTTCATTTATATGCATTCCCAGACACAAATTCTGCCAATTTTCTCCAATAACTTCCCAACTCAATGCAAAAAGAAAAAATCAAAACCAACAAAAATGGCAACCAAACACCCAATCCCACCCTTCAGTGAATCACTCAAACACTGCACAACGGTGTCAAACCAAAATAGAGATCATTGGCCATGTGCGGACCAAACCGCATGTTGACAAACCAAAATTGAGAATCAAACGATAAAATTGCACATTACTGAATCCATCGAGAACTCGCACACATAATATAGATGCATTTACATACGTATATACAAATATAATCAATAAATGCAAAAAAGAAAGGGGAGGAGTACCGAGCGGGCGATCTGGAGGAGGCCACGGAGGAGAGAAGACGAGCTC
>JAYMTN010000194.1:0-19916 GCA_036897425.1 Erodium trifolium
TCACCCAAGGTGAGTGCAGGCCCCGATAACGATGAGCCATTCCGGGTCCTTGACCCTCACGCCATCCTCCTGTGGGTCCCGGAGGGATCCGAGGTCCACACTGTTAGCCAGCTTGATGTCGTCTTCAGTTCGCCGCCTGATGAAAACTGGCTTCCCTCGCCACTTGACCGTCACGGTTGTCCCGGGTTCAATGCTTGACAAGTCGACCTCAAGGGAGGCAAGGGCAAGAACGTCTTTGCTCGCAGACATGCTCAGGACAAACTTCAGAACCAAGAGGCGAATCAAGGATGCATAGACGAATCTGCCACCTGTCAAAACGAAATAGGCAAAGGCACGCTTGCTGGGGTCACCGGGAGGGTAGCGCTCGTGATTATACTCGTCATATACGATTTTGGAGGTGGGGTTCTTGGTAGCTGCCACAGTAGGTTGGAGGTCCGGGACAAGACTGATGTTTTGCTCTGTGGATACGACTTGTGACGAATACCCTATAACAACACCATCATTGAAAGAAACTATCAGAAATCACATATTTATGAAATATTTTGGGGCAACTTTATTAACACACCTTCGGCGACCTGTAAAGGTGAGGGGTCATCAGTAATACACTATCACCTTTCGTTATTCATCGAGAAACCACAGATTATGTCCATTTTGTTCCAAAAAACCACTGATAAATGAGAAAGGTGACAGTGTGTTCATGATAAAACCATCACCTATTCATGTGAATCTGGGGGGTTTTGATTAATAACAAAAGATGACAGCGTTACAGATAACCCCTCACCTTTAGGGGGTGTTTTTGAGAATTAAAGATCGTCCAAGGGGTCCAAATATCATTTTCCCAAATGTTTTTACCTATAAGTGCATTCCCAACTTGAATATTTCATTTCTTCGCTAAGGTCATCAAAACAAAGGCCCGATTTTACCTACAAGTATATTACTAACTTGAATATTTCATTTCTTCACTATGCTAATGAAAACTAAAGGGCTACATTTACCTACAAGAACAACGAGCTTCAAAATGCCCGAGATGGCATAATTGGTCAAGTAGAGCAATACTTCGTAAGCCGTAAGAGGTGTATTGTTTGATTTCTAATGGATCACATGCATGAATGCAGGTGTGGGGTTGGGAGAAGGGGATAGTTACCCATCTTGTGCAACTCAATTTTTATATATATAAAGAACGGACTTGAAACTTCTATACTATACCTCTCAATGCTCATTAAAACAAAGGTCCACATTCACCTACAAGTATATCTAACTCGAATATAGCATTTTTGTCTATCACCAGCATCATCAACCAAGATAACATTGAGATCCAAAGCTTGCTTGTCCAACTGGTCAAGCACTTGAATGTTGGACCTCTTTCTCAAGGTAGGAGGTCTTGCAGCAATATTAGAGCTCCTTTCTAGCTTAAACGGATGCCTTGAGCGGTTGAGCCCATGATAAAACAATCTTAAATGTCTAAGAATCAAAAGTTTAGAGTTCCCTGCCTATCTACATAAGCAAGTGAGCCCAAATATTGGTACACAGCTGATAAAAAATAACACCCATTTCAAGAGTACAAATTCAAACATTTTGCATTTTCCTATTGACCAGAAAAATAACCAGACTCTAACCTTTTCTTCATTAAAATCATGAAAGTTATATTACTTAAACTAGAAATGAGGCAAACTAATTGAAATAGTTCATATTACGAAAATCAAGCTACAAACAAACACGAAACTCACATAGATTCTTAAACAGTATCCCGATTTTCAGTTACTGGATAGCTGAGAGCAGCATCATTATCAACGCATGTCACAGTTTAAGCAAATCAACCAACAAATTGGGAAGGTACACAATATTCACAGATACTATCACAAAACCAAACTTCACAATACCAATCTACAAATTCAAAAAAAACCCTCCATTTCTCACTCCACTGAGTTCACAGATTTTCAATAGCAAGTAAACATCAGAAGGAAATGAAAACACACAAATTCCAAATCACAAGCCCATTACACGCATAGCCAATCAATCAATCAATCCAGACACCAAATTCGATTCTTTTTCTGAACTACATCACACAAGGTCAATAAGACAAACAAAATCAAAACAATACCATCACCAGAAAAATTCAAAATCCTAGCAATTAAGCGTTGAATCCCAAAAATAAAGAGCCATCGAGTAAATCTGAGATGAGATGAATAACCTCTGATTAGATCTACGATCCCGGAGCTGGCGTAGAGTGGATGGCCGGTGAGGATGGGTCTGGAAGACCCATCGGAGGACGATGTGACGCCATTGCCGGACAGGGGAGCATTTTGAGAGGCGAAGGCCGCTGAGGACGTCTTCGACGACCTCCAAGACAGCGACGAGAGCCTCCTACCAGCAACTCTCAGCATCTTCTTCTTCTTCCTTCTCCGATTCCTAGGGTTTCACAATCAGCTTCCCGCAGGAGAGAGAGAGATCGAGACAGGGAATGATTTCCTCTGGACATTTAACTGAAAAATAGAATGAAATTGAAACTGGCTTAGTAGTTTAAGCGACGCCGTTTTGGGATTCCATTTGTTCACCTATGTATATCATAGAGGAAGACATTCAAATAATTGTAAAACGTGAAAAATACATATTATATTTTATTTTTTATCAAAAAAAGTATTGTACAATTCTAGTAATTTAAACTCATTTTTTCTATATTATTTTTAAAAATATACTTGTAATTAAATTCTTGATGGTAACATTGTGGAAGAAAGATCGATAAAAAAAATATTAGAGTAGAATTTCATTGGGCCGCCCGATACATATCAAGGGGTGAAAACGACTAAAGATATAATTCCTGTGGAACGCAGGACGAATTAGTGAAAAATGTAACTTTTGGCATTTTTGGAGACTCCTCTAGGACTAGGGAGAAACTTTTATCACCGGCGAATTGAATTTGCTCACCTTATGGTCGCTTGCAACCCGACACATGACTATTTGTGAGGAGTCGTCCGATTAATCACTTCTTACATTGTGAGAGGCAGGTGAATCAACTGACAAGTTACGGGCTAATCGCCAAATCGAATATGATTTCTATCAACTAACTCATCATAACGAGAAATTTTCCTCATCAAACACAAACATTTGCTCTTTGATCTCTGGAATACTTTGATTTTCATCATTCGTAACACAAACAGAACAAATTGGCATCAAAACAGGATCCATATGGAACAATTGCTACTTATTGAAAAAGCCTCATTCACCAAGCATTTTCTTTTCATGAGTCTAACAAAGCACACTTCATGAAGCAAGGCCAGAAACCCAACATCCCAAAAGGGAACCAAAAGAACATTATTTGCTCCGAAAAATCCAACCATCGATTAAACCACCACCTTCCGCAATTAAAAAGTCAACCTCAGAGCTTCTTCATGTGACGAATGGAAGCGTAGAGATGGTAGGCCAAAGCCAAAGCCGATAACTCCAAGGTGAGGGGGACGAGCTTTGAGGAGTAAAACATGGTCTTGTAGAAACCTTCATAGGTGAGACAGATTGGACCCATCTTCATGGTAAGCAAGTAGAAAGCCAAGGCCACGCCGGTGAGGTACACCCCGGAGATTCTGTTCAAAATCGATAATGTTGAGTTGAGCTGGGGTTGGTAAACGGGGAGATGAGGAGATAAAGGGCGGAAGGCATGGGGTGTGTTGTTTTGTTCTGCTGCTGGAGAGGCATAGTGTCGCAGTGACACGTGCTGGTGGGAGAAAACGCCGGGGTTTTTGAGGGGCCCGCCATGAGTCGACTTGTTGAACTCCCCGGACGAGTAGCCTACACCGATAAATAGAAACCCGGGAAGAAGAAAAATGTAAGAAATCATCAAATATCATGCTGAAGAGAACAATAAACGTGTGTACTTGTTACTGTATGAACATATATGGATGTGATAAGTTGATGGAAAAACAGAGCATACCTACAATAGGAAAACAGCTATTACTATCAGTATTCTAAAAATCCCGATATTTAAAAAAAGAGGTGAAAACTCGGTCGACTCAATCAAAACTCAGTCAAACTATACTCGAAGATTAGTACATAGCACGAATACGAAAAGAGATTATTGATAGCAAGTTTAGTTACACACAACATGAATGAAATGTGTTTAGATCTTACTTTACTAAACTATTGCTAATTTGCTATTTTGTCTTTAATACATGTACGACAGCTTAATATAAATAACAAAAACCGAGTTTTGCCAATATCTCTCTAATTTCTCACTGATAAGCCAAAAGGGGAATGCTCATACAGTACAATATCCTTTCTACAAAATGTTATGCTCTTACAATCTAATGACTAGTAATCTCCCATCGTTTTTCATCAATATTCCCTCTTGATTTTGTTTTCCACCAAAACGAAAGATGAAAAGAACAGAATATGAACTACGAGAAACCGATAACAGGATCTATTGTCATAAAATATGAGAGAAACCCAACTAAATAGGAGCTAATTACAACTTGTTTCGGTTCATTTCTGCAGCAATTTCAGAGGATTGACCATTTTTCAATACCTTGTGAGTTGTGAGTTAGTTTATCCTACTAATGCAATACCTGACTAGAGAGGACACTAACCGCCGAACTTTAGTCTTGTACAGACTACAGACGGGCACAATTCGATTTGCATGAATCAAATTCAACAACGAGACTTCTTATCACACCCATGTCTCCCATTCGATACTCAATAAGAGCTATTTACAACTTGTTTCAGTTCAATCGTGTAGCAATTTCAGAGGATTGGCCATTGTTCAATACCTTGTGAGTTAACATATCCTACTAATGTCATACTTGACTAGAGAGGACACTAACCGCTGAACTTTAGTCTTGTACAGACTACAGACGGGAACAATTTGATTTGCATGAATCAAATTCAATCAATGAGACTTCTTATCATACCCATGTCTCCCATTTGATACTCAATAGCTTCTATCTAATACAGGCATCCATACATGAAACGTAGAAACACGAACCACTAAACTATGTATAATTATTGAATATAGCTATTTACAGATAGATTTTGGTGCAGTTTTGAACCTTTAATCATATCAATTTCCAGTGTAATTGCTACTTTTGGCATAATTTTAGTACCTACTCCATAATATTTTTTAAGGGGTAAATATATTTCCTAACCCTGTTTTTTTACCTCATTTTCACGTCCGAATTGTGCTTCACCTTTGGTTTCACTTCCTAATCGTGCCTTTTCAAAAATTTGTAGAAACTAGCGTTAACGTCATTTCCTAGCCATCACCTTTACCTCATTTGCACGCCCTAATTACAGCCGACCTTTAGTTGCATAAACTACCAAAAACTTATGCATTCACGATTGCATTTTAGAGGTTGGAGTACTCAAAGAAACGCATCCGAATCTTTACCTCATTTGCACGTCCTAACTATAATTGACCTTTAGTTGCATAAACTACCAAAAACATCTGTATTCACGAGTGCATTCCAGAGGTTGGAATACTCAAACAAGCGTATCCGTAGAGTTACACGGATTTCATCACCTTTACCCTAATTTCTATACATTTTTGAAAGGTAAAGAACAGTTAAGACATGAAAATGAGGTAAAGTAAAGGGCTAAGAAATATATTTACCCTCAAATTAAGCCTTCTTCGACAAAATAAATAGAAATTTACACAAGCAATTCAATCAAACATAAACAAGGAATCGCAGCACAAAACAACAGTGAAACCTCAAATCAAAACATCGAAAAGGCGATTACCTCTGATCAAAACCGAGACGCGAGAGTTCAAGCAAAGGGGATCGGCGGAGGAGATGGATTTGGGGGATCCATCGGCCGGTGAGATGCTACCGGAAACGCTTCCCTGAGCGAGGAAGGCCGACGAGGCGCGTGAGGACATCCATGGCAGAGACGATAGCTTCTTCCCTGAAACTCTCAGCATCTTTGCTCGGACTCGGATTGAGTTGATGATACTCGCGACGAAGACGAAGACGAAGAGGACGGGTCTAGAGCAACTTTTATTTATTTATTTTGTACTATTATTATAATATATCAGAGCACATTTATGGGCTTTTCTATTTCTGGTTTATTGGAATTGGACCCATTCATGGTGGTCCACTCAAGACTCACGTTTAATTCGAAGAATATAATTTTGAGTAAGTAATTTAGTCCAATTTTACTATTTAAAAAAAAAACTCAAATTCGATCAGGCTAGAATAGTTTAGTCTTTACTTTTGTAATTTACGGAACAAAAACTTAATCATAATAAAAATATATATAAAGAATCGGTTTATAAGTCTGTCGAACTATGAAAGGTTGATTTGAGGTGAACTCGAAATCAAATAAATGTATCGATGGATGCACTGGGGAAAGCATTATTCACTTCGTAAACCAAGTTCACTAAGCATTTGGAGGTACATTACAGGACCGATTGAAAGGCGACCATTCATTTTCGTGTAAAAAACAGACGACATCAGTACTTTCCATATATAACAAACTAAGATTTATAGATTAATAGATCAATCTATTAGAGTTGCAAGTTACACACAAATAAAGCTCCATATTTGAATACAGAAATGTAGACATAAAACACTAGAATGCAAAAATGGCTCCTACAATTAAAAAAAGAAGATCCATATTTGAATACTGAACTGATCTGCAATAGCAAAACTTGTCTCTGAAGGGAAAAAAACATAACACTACTCAAAGTTCACTCATCAGTGGATGCAGAAGAGTGATGTGGGTACTTAGACCAGACATCAGACCAAGTGCAGAGACCCTCGGTGACCTCCTTAATGACCGTCCCTGCATCCTTCACATCGACTCGAACTTGATCCTTGCTGTCCCTCTCCCTGATCGTCACCGAGGTCGTTGAATCAACGGTGATCGCAAAGGGTACGCCAAGCTCGTCTGTTCTTGCATATCGCTTCCCAATAGAGGTACCTGCAAAGATCATCATCGTCATCAATACACGCAATGAGCATATCAGACAAATGAAGAGTGACCCGCGTCATGTTTGACTCTCTGTTTTGCAAAAATTAAAAATCAGTGAAGTCAGTACTCTCTACATGTATCTAACCTGTAACGTCAATCTTATGTGATCTTCATCGGGATATATGTAAGAAGTATATTAGATACATGCAGAGGAGCAGGGAGGAAATTCAAAGGAAAAAAAGTATTCTTCAATTCTAAATTAGTGTTATGCTAAGACATACATCATTGCTAGTCTATGTATAATTCACGTCATTGGATAACATAATTGTCATGGTCGAGTTTTTTTTTTTTGTTGCAAAAATTAAGGATTAGTGATCCCACCATGCCTCCTAGTCCTACTTGCTATGAATGCGAAAATGAGTAACTCGTGCAAAGACATTACTGTTAGTGTATATATCTTACCTGTAATGTCAATCTTATGTGAGATACCGGCAAGGGTCAATGACTTGGAGATGAGTCTAGAAACTTCCTCATACTGTTGATTCTGAACCAGCGGGAAGACAGTGCATTTGATTGGTGCCACAAGAGGAGGGAACCGGAAACAATTCAACTGCTCATCCCCGGCTTTGCTTGGCCTCATGTAGAAGGAGTGCTCATATAGGCAGTATATTATTCTTCCGATACCAAAAGATGGCTCAATTACTGATGGAGTGAAGACTCTTTGGTGTTCTTTCTTCTTCTCCTTTGAAATTGTGACCATAGCTTTCGTGATGGTAACGTTTTGCCCAAGAGTGCAGACAAGAAATTCCACAGCTCCTTTGGATTCCAATGCTGCCTTCATTTCCAGTGCTTCTTTCTCTTTCATGGCCTCGAGTGCTTCGATCACCTTCTTTTGGTTCCCCTTAAATGCAAGGCCAAGCTCCTTCTTTATTGGAGTTATGACTAGTTTCTGCAATTATGGATCTATCAGTCAAGCAAACAACAGAACTTAGAGCACCTGCAACGCAGGGCGAATCCAACAGGAGAATCAGCGAAAAAGGGCTTTTTTTTGGCGAACCGCCCACCTTGGGGTGAAGGATTCATTGCCGGCGAACTCAATTCACCAGCCTTATGGCCACTTGTCATGTGGCTATTCGCCCAAGTACTGGGCTAATACCACTGTGGGGGGCTGGACAAATTGGCCGGTAAAAGGGGCAACTGCCTAGGCTATTCACATTGGAGATGTTCTTACAAGTCCAGATGAATCATAAGGAAATTAGCGTTAAAAGCTAAATCGTTACCTCCACTTCTCTAGGTTCAGCAAATTTTTCATGAGCTGTAAGTGCCACACCACTTTTCTCCTGCATACAACACAAACACAAAACAATACATGAAGAAACAGCAAGATTTTTTCCTTGCATGAACCACAATGCATTAGTTTAAAATGTCATGTAGGAAACAAGAATAAGACATCTTTGAGGTTGAACATATACAAAACACGCAGTACTAAAGAAAATTTTATTTTCAACCATCTACAATTAGAGGCATGATCCACAAAAATATACATTCTATAGTCGATAAGGCCATCCATGAACTCACCGTATGAGCTTTTAAGTCAAAGGCGGATCTATCTGCAATGCCAACACATTCAATCCAACCATAGGAAGACTCGATCTCGGCATCCCAACAGTCTGCAGCATAATGGGCCATTTCATTAGCGAGATGCTGCCGGAACCGTAGTCTTTTTTCATCAATACCCAGCCTAGTTAGGAAGAGATATACCCTTCCAATAAAGTACCCAAGGGTTTCATTGTTGACAGTTCCCTGCACAGCAAGAAATCACATGAGAGAGTGAGAGAGAGTAAGCATAACCAAATTAGATCTGCTATGATTTCAATTAACCTTTGAAACTGCTTCCCCGAGGCAAAGCTTCTTTGCTGATTGACCTGTCATTTGTTCCTCCCTAGGAAACATTAAAAACTCCAAGTCTGCCACTTCAGAGTATTTTGGATGAGACTTGTCTTCAGGGTCAACAAAGTGCTCAATTTCGGCCAGTGTGAACTCACGGACTCTAAGAAGGCCTTGGCGAGGAGATATCTAAATTTATGGACATCAAAATCAGAGAGAAGAACCAAATCTTACAATATTTGAGAAATCAAAGTTGAATGAGTTATTTGTCAAAAACTATCCTAAAGTATTTTTCACAAATGAAAAACTACGTAAAGTTTTGTCCACCGACTTCCGTTAGAAAAACGTAACAGGATAAATGTCAAAAACTACCCTAAAGTATTGCCCACACAACTATAGAATGCATTATGCATTGCCCACACAACTTTAGAATGCATTATGTATTGCCCACAAATCTATTGAATCCGCAAAGAACTGCCTAGACCATTCATTCTGAACATTCATCACAATTTCTCCCCGTTATGTTTTTCTAATGGAAATCGGTGGACAAAACTTTAGGTAGCCTTTCGTTTATGGACAATACTTTAGGGTAGGTTTTGACAATTAACCCAAGTTTAAATACTAAAAACCTACTAGTATCAGGCATGCATCATGGAGTACGAGGTCTACAAACACTCAACACAGCATAGCAAATTCTGGAGTATGAAGGAAATGAATAAAAACCTCATTTCTAAAGGCCTGGCCAATTTGAGCTGCGGCAAACGGAAGCTTATTGCCATTGTAATAATACAAATCCTTAAAATTTACAAATATGCCTTGGGCTGTTTCAGGACGCATATACCTGCAGCAGAACAATTGAATTGTGGGCTCATTGCCTAAGAAAAACAAAAGCATATTATGCACAAAGAATAATTTTAGAGGTCATGCAAGTCATCCAAGTAAATGAAAGGCTGATATGGTTTTTCTTTGTAAATGGGTCTACAATACCACTTCAACTCCATCAGTAAACGACAAGACTTTTAAAAGGAGGGAATTCAGATAATAAAATCATTGAATACTCACCCAGGGCTGACCCCAGATGGGCCAATCGATGTCTGGAACATTAAATTGAACGGATAAGGATCGGAAAGTGGATTCTTAGTATCTGGAGCTGTAATACCATACTCCTTGATTTTTGCTCCCAACTGTTCAGGCGAGAGATCATCCAAGATTGCAAGTATCTGTTTCATTTCTGAAGCCTTTTCTGCGGATATGGTAAGGTCTTTCTGAAGCTTATCATTGCAGAAATCCTTGAGCAAATGGTCAGCTCGGTAGCAGGTTCCGGTTTTCTCATCCTTTACCATGAGGTCAGTGAACTTATCAACATGACCAGATGCTTTTAGAACCACCTCTGGTGTCACACACGGGCAGTCGACCTCCAACATGTTCTCCTCAAGAACAAAATGCTGAAAAATCAACAAAACAATCTGCCATGAGAAGATTGTCCCTAATTCACTACTACAAATAGAGCAATCCAAAAAGGATGCCTAGAGCCCTATCAATAAGTAACCAAACTGCATCTTTGAGAGAGTAAGCATATTGGGCCAAACTGCATCGGTCTCAGACACTCCAATGATCAAATGCATGACACATTTATATAGTAGATAATTGAAAAATCACATACACACAACCCACTACTCTCAGTTTACGCATTTAACAATTTGCAAAGATTAAGCAAGCTGAACACCTAGCGTTCAATTGACTAACTAGATGCATTCTAAATTCACAACAAAAGTGATGTTCCTGTATACATTCTTTCTAACTTCAATTAGACTTTCCTATGTCCATATCAACTGACAATTGAATTGCATTTTAAATTCATAACAGAAGTGATTCGTCCCTTCTAAGGGATAGAATACTTTTCAAAGTAGAAACCCGAAGATGACCAGTCGCAGTCAAAAGTACTATCATCTAAGTAATTGATAAAGGTATTTAAATCACTTCGAATTGGGAGGGCAATCCTCCCTATTGGAGATTGTGAAGATTCTCAAGTTCAAGCTATTACAGAAAGATGTGAATCGTGGTTGATAACGTGAAGAAATTAAAGTGAGATCCTGTATACAATGTTTCTAGCTTCAATTAACTTTCCTATGTCCATTTCAACTGACAATTGAATCGAATTCTAAATGCATAACAAAAGTTCCGATCTTGTATACATTCTTTCCAACTTCAACTCGACTTTCCTATGTCCAACAACTGAACTGCATTCTAAATTCATAACAAAAGTGATGTTCCTGTATACATTTCAACTGAAAACTAACAGTAATCAATACCCACAAGCCAAAACACCTGCAAGAGTTCAAACCAACCATGCAACAACAAAGAACAGACCCAATCGGAATTGGCTCACCTGACGCCAAAACGCGAGCACATTAGACTTCACGGCGCAGCCAGGCGGACCATAATCGTAAAGCCCAGCAACACCACGGTAGATCTTGAACGACGGAATGAAAAACAGCCGCCGCTCCAGCGTGTTCACCACCGCCTGACGGAACGCTTCCCTGCTGACCGAACCTTCGCCGGCGCCGCCGCCGCCGACAGTAGCCTGCAGCTGCTTCTCGATCGAAGACTTCTCGAGCTTCAATCCATTGAGAGCCTCTATCGCGGCCTCAACCTCCGCCTTCGCGGCGCGGGACGCCTTCAGCGACCGCACGGCGTTACCCTGCGCTTCCACGGCCGATAGCTTCTCGGCCAAGGCACGGCGGAGCGATTCCTCGGAGGCGTCCATCGAATGCGAGTCGCGCGCGGCGGCGGTTGGCGAAAATGAGGAGGCGCGTGAGATGAAAGGAGCGATGCGAGAGAAGAAGGTGTTGCGTCCGTACGATGGCGATGAGGATGTTGTTGCGAGCCTTGTGATCCTGATCATCTTCGTGGTCACTTAACTAGGGTTTTGTCATCTTCGACAAGGAGGCCAGTGGTTTATGCTGCTTGTTTGGACAGCGGGTTATAGTTATCCTTGTCCGTTTCGTGGATATGCTTATTCCACTGTTTCCTCTAGCAATCCCTCAAATTTCATTTCAAAGAGTATCTACGAATACAAAGGGGTTTAATGTGGAGTCGATTCAGTGAAAAAATTAGTGTCTTTCAAGAGGACATCTAGCGATTCTGTTTTAATAGTCTCTCAAAATCGACGATCTATTGGCGTGACCTTACAAATTCAACGTCAAATGAAAATTGATTCGACGATCTACTGACTGGATGCTATTATTGAGTATGATCGTTAAAATTAGTTTGCTGCTAATTTGATGAATCATTTAAACAACTCAAAATCACATCTGGATCGTTTGTGAATACAAATTAGTCTCAAATTTGATGAATCATAGACTCACAAGTCCCATATGTTTCGAAACATAACAATCTAGTTTACTATTATTTACTCCCCCATACTTTCGTCTAGAGTTTCTAATTCGATCGGTAAATGTACCATTGGATTCACAACTCCAATTGTAAAATTCCTTTATTTATTATTCAATTCATCGTCCAAACATTTCAAAAGAACATCTTAATAATTCTTGTATCCAGACTAGTCTAAATTTCAATTTATCATTTACTCAATCATATATGTTTCAACCCGAAATAAAAAAAGAACGCATCAAATTTTGCTACATTTTCCACCAAAATCGTCACCGAAAATCAATATTTTCATCTACATTTAAGGATACAAATCCAATAAAATTAGGACAGACATGATATATATGTGGAATTCCTACACAAAACCCTTTATAAATTGGTTTTCACATCACATACATTCCTCAAGCTCCAACTACTTTCATTTCATGCCATGAAAAGAAAACAAACATTGACAGTAGAGCTCGAGACATAATCATCACATCCACAGCTGCAAATGTTAAATAGTTGGATTGGAATTCAACAAATGACACAGCCTGGCCTGGCCCGACCCGGTTAGATTACTCATCGATGCAGCATTGCTCCAGCGAAGGAATAGCGAACCGAACCGAGACCCAGTTAGGTTACTCAACGATGCCTCGGCGTTGCTCCGGCGAAAGAATAGCGAGCGGAGACCGGCACATTGTTCTCGACCATGCTGGTGATGGCCCTAGCATCGGCATAGCCATGGCCCTGATAAAAGGGCGACTGATGGGTCAGTGCCAGCTCCCTTTGAGGGTAAGCCGGTGGTGCATATAATAGCGGTGCATGAGAGGTTTCGTATCCTAAAACTTGCTCCCTTGTTGGGCCCGTTTCTGCAGCAACTCCGTACCTGAGAGAACGGGGCAGTGCATAATGTTGAGATGATGTTAGTGTTCGACTCCAATTTTTACTAATATGTATACATAACACTGATGCATCATTTTTTTATCGGCAAGAAAGTGGGCAACATCTAGCAGATGTACCCACTGGGGTTTGAACCTCTGACCTCAAGGAGCTGTGAGAGCTCTCTGACCACCGGGCCAACACAAGTGGGCAACATTTACACGCATCTCTCAGTACATAACGCAAGTTGCAACATTTGATCCCAAATCAGTCATAAAGAGTTTGAAGGCAATGACAATACCTATGCCTATATGGAACAAGGAATTGATTTTAGGGATAATTGCAAAAAAAGTACCATTTACTATTCACTTTTTGCAAATCATAGCCTTCTTCAGGAAGAAAAATTAAGGGAGGATGAAATTCAGGATTTTTTTTACTTTCAAATTTTCAAGGGCAAAATCGTTTGTAATTATCGCTTGATTTTATAATGTCCAAATAACGGAGAATAGAACTAAGAGCACAATACTAAAGATTTCCTACGAAAGCAGAGGTACCCTTTTAAGGTGAGTAGTTTTATTAATCACATTGATAATTAGTTAGAATCCATTTTCTAAGTTGTATGCATGACAAATTAACCTACTGCCATATCAAACAAATGAAAATAATTCTTAAAAGGGATAATTGCAAATACTATCGGTGAATTATTTATTTTTTGTAAATGACATGCCCAACAATATTCTGTCTACAAATCCACTGATGGGGCTATTTTTGTTGTTGCAAATCGTCAAAAATACCCCTGTAAAAAATATATACATAAGGGCTCCAAATGGCACGTGAGGGTTACAAATTACAAAACAAGATAATGCAAAGGGAAAAACTGTCATTTCCCAAAAATTGAAGTCATGTGACTGTCACATGACTAATTCATGTTAAAGATAACAGATTTGCACACGGAAAATAGTTGGGGGATGTCATTTGCATAAAAAAATAGTTCATCAATAGTATTTGCAAAACACGTATAGTTCACCGCAAGTTTCTGCAATTATCCCTTCTAAAAACATACCTTCTGTAGGGATCTTGTGCAGAAAACAGCACTCTGTCAGACACGTATGGCTGACGAGATTCCGTCAAATAATGTGACTCAATGTGACGAGGAGAAGCTTCCACAAGAACATGACGAGGCTCCATAGGAGGTTGTGCATGCCCAACTTGTGCTCCCAAAAGTGGATATGTAAGTATGTGCTCTGACCGACCATGGTGCACACCTGATAGGTACGAATCCTCTGGAGGCGGCCTAACAGGAGGCTGATACACATCCTGCAACCTTGTTGGAAGCAGGCTAGAACTCGGAGCGTGTAAAGAGCGGGGATGAGAAGCTTGTGACTGCAGAGTATTTGGGCGGAACAGAGAAATGAGTTTTCTGACCTGCAATACAAGCAATTCAACGGGTCAAGCACTTGATATTGGAGACCTGGGTTCTGTAGCGCCTCTCTCTATTCAGCCTTTTGGGCCTATCTCTCCTCTCTCTATTCAGCCCTTGTTGGGCCACTCTCATGGTGAGGTCGAGTGGCAAAAAAGAAGTTCCCTTCTACACAAGGGAGCTCTTAAGCCCATTTCTTGATACAATAATCTTCGAAAGTTATTTAAGAATAAAAAAGGTATAGTTGCAAAAATTTGCAATGAACTATGCTCGTTTTGCAAATACTATTGGTGAACTGTTTTTTTTTTTTTTTTTCAAATTTAATTCCCAAATTTTTTTTTGCAACAAATCCTTTATCTTTAACGGAAATTAGTCAAGTGACTTGAATCTTTTGGAAATGACAGTTTTTCCTTTAATTTATACGTGTTTTGTAATTTGGAACCCTTATGTATTTGTATAGTTACTTTTCACTTCTTGCAACAAAAAAATAACCCCGTCAGTGAATTTGCAGACGGAAAATAGTTAAGGGGAATTATTTGCACAAAAAAATGAGTTCATCGCAAGTTTATACAATTATTCCTAAAAAAATTGTCAGTGTTCCCTTCTCCATTAATAAGGTCTTGATCCCAAAATGCTTTGATACTCTTGATTTAGTGTATAAAAAAACACAAGATGTATAAGGAGGGAATGTCATCTTACCTGTTTACTGCTGAGTTCTTGTCTGAACCTAGTACCACCATCGTAGTTCTCTTTGATTGCTTCTTTGAAAGATTTCTCAGGGAGCGGTATACAGTCTTTGTAAATCTCGAATCTCACCTGAGAAGAATAAAATATGCATATATACAACGCTGAGACAAGGTTGGCATGGTAAGGATGAAGAAAGCAGCTCTAATTTTCATATAAACATGACATACTTATATGTTGATTCAAAAATGTCTATTGAAGCAATATTCAAATAAATAATCACTAAATAACCAAGACTCATTTATGAAACTTTAAATGTTACATTATAATCAACAACATAAGACGGCCAACTTAATAGACCTTAAGCACATATAATATTCACATTCAAATGTCTAATCATTAAGTCTACGCTCTTAAACATAAAAGATCGATTTTGATAACTCATAAGATAGCACGCTAAAGTCAAATGGATATCAAAATACAGAGCCACCTCCATAGACTTCAACGAATCCAAGCCACCACCAAATACTTTTAAAGTGAATTCACAACTTTACAATAGAAACCTTTACGCCCATCAAATGTCAACGGAAAAAACACGTATTGAATAAGGGCTAGTTCAAAAGATTCGGAATATGCAAGGCTATAAAAACAAGAGGCAAATAAATTTACAATGAACACGCTTCATCATATACAAATTTCTTTGAATAACTATATTTGAGAAGGAGTGGAAAGATCGATTGGAACCACCTTGATCTTTTGTACTTTTATTGATTACGATTTTGCGTTTCACTTAAGCTAGTTATTCTCATTGTTTCCTTATAATGTCTTTATCTTAATTTGGAAAATACAAAACAAACAAAAATATCAATGTTCAAGGGTTTGCATGATAACCATCTAAGATGGACCAAAACTACACAAATTTATAGACGAACACGAGGATAACTATTGATGAATAATGCAAGTTTCATAAAGCTCTCCAAGAATGAGAAATGTGAGTTAAGAAAGATGAATCACTAATCTAATTGACACTAAGAGCAACTCCAATGCAGGCTAATAGGGGTGGGTGAACACTCAAACAATCCAGATTCATCTAGACGAATGGTGTTTGGGTTAATCACTTGGCAAATGGGAGGAGGGGAATAGCTTGAGCGAATGAGCAACCACCTAAGCTAATCGCCCAAGCATGGACTAATAGTGCAATTCCTTTCAAAAATATATCTAAAAAAAATAACTAATCATTTCCAAAATAAACAACCAAATTATTTTAAAAAAATCATTTTTTCTACTTTCACAATTGTTTTAATAATTATGTTATAATATCGAGTTTAAGATTAATATAATATTAAAATCCTTATTCACTCATCCTATTAGCCTACCCTGGGCAATTCTCGTTGTTTAACGTTTTCTATAGCCTAACTTTTACTCTTTCTTCCTCCTATGAAATGTATTGTTTGCATTAGAGATGCTCTAATAAGAATAAAGATCAAGGTCAACCAGCATTGGGCTCAATTAATAAATCCCAAAATCAACCTACCTTACTTATTGAAGAAAGGGCATTAAAAATCGAGCTTAATCAACAACAAAAATTGAGGCACACGAATAAGTGTTACCCAGAAATGAGAACCCAATTCTACTTCAATAGAGGAATCCTTGTTACCTGAGCGGGAAAACTTCCTCTAAATGCATGTCGTTCCACGTTTAGCCTTCCATCTGAAGTCGCCTTGTATATGCCATAAAGAAGCTTCAAGTCAAAGTCATACAAAAAGAGCTTTGCACCAGCCTTAATTTTTTCCACTACTTCTATTTTCCCTCTTGGAAGCCCAAAAACACGATGTTGATAGCATTCCGGTTTCGTTTTAGCGTTGCACATAAAAATGAACCCGGCGCTTGGTTCTCCACCCATGTCCTTTTTTTTGCCATTCGCCTCCTCATCATCTTTGTATTTCCTTTTGTTCTTAATCTCTTTCTCACCATCCTTATTCTTCCTTTCTTCATGGACCTTGCCCTTGTTTTTGTTCTCAATAGCTTCACTAGTAGTAGCTAAACCATGAGGTGAGGTAAGCCCATCATTAGTGGTAGAAATTAAAGGGGGGTTGAGAGAGGTAGGCGTAGAGGCTTCCGTTAAAGTTTTGCCATTATTCTCTACTTCATCTATCTTCTTGCCCACATTTGAATCCTTTGCTGGCAACCCCGAATTTATTGCCTTCTTTAATCCTCTCCTTGTTATATTCTTCTCTACTTTTTTATCTATCTTCTTAGCCACATTTGTGTCCTTTGATGACGACCCCAAATTTATCGCCTTCTTTAGTCTTTTCCTTCCCATGGTGGTACTGTTAGCTTTATAAAGACTGAAACTCAAGCCAAAACTATTTACGCATAAATATCCATAACATAAATATTATAAGCTTAGTATAAACAGGTAAGGATTATTACATATACACGTGCACAAAACTGGCTTATAATGGTTAAAACATCTAGAATTTCACATTAAACTTTGACTTAGATATACTCCAACCATGAGACCAATCTATACGCTTCTCAATTTATGTTGAAGATTTCAGATAATTGTGCAACAATTACTCATTTTTCCTAAACTTATGTTGAAGATATCAGAGGATTGTGCAATAATTATTCATTTTTCCTATTATTGAAGGTATTTGGTAGATTTAGAAAATGTTGAAAGCACAACATTTACAAATTAAATTGAATATTGTGATGTGATTTAAGCACTTCACAAACTCATTAAAATCCATTGTTATTTAATGTAACCAAATATCTATTTGATATCTTGAATATCAAAGATAAAGAATGATTACAAAAGGAAAAGACAATTTATCATCGTTTGAAGGCGTAATGGCAACTCCATCCATTACGTGCCACCTCAATTGAAGAAAGAATAAATTATTTGAGTTGAACAAGAACACCCCGTACATCCTTTATATACCCAAAGCTATTAGTCACAAAAGTAGGGAACGGATATGGAGGGAGAGAATAAACTCACAATTTTAAAGAAATGGAGATGGAGATGAAAGAGATAGTATTACAGATGTACCCTACAAGAAGGAGGAAAACATATACAAAGAAAACAATGTCCAAATTGGAAAAGAAAAAAAACTAGGAAACAGATCATGGTATGAAGAAACTATTGTCTCAAGATAATTTATGCCAATTGAGATTACAATGAATCAACCAATGGGGAAAGGAGAAAATATATGTGTGGGTGAATAAATAGACCTATCTTTCATAAAAATGCACAAGTAACTTTTCCCAAGTTGAACAGGCTCGTGTGTTGCACCATTAACAAGACCCATAACAAAAAAGCTAGTTGTATGGTATGGAGTTTAACTACGACAACGACAAAACAATCTAGATACCACACGATTCTTTTGAACCTTCATAGGAGAGATTTTTTAAAGGGATTTTGAAACTCATGACTGCAATCAATCACATTACATGAGCCAATGGTTGTTGAGTTCTAACGCAAACAACCAAGTCATACTTTCACAACCATGCATCATATACTTATATGAAATGCATGCTGTTATTATTGAAAAGGAAGGTCTATAAAGTAGGAGAGAAGAATACACATTGTTGATTTGACCGTATCCCTATATAAAAACACAAGTATATCCCCACGTGTTCATAGTGGACAGAACATCAAACATGTTTAGTCATTAAACCAACTATATAGCCCTAAATTCATTCTTTCACCCGTTATATATCAACTCTCATTGACTTAAGCAAGCTCTTCAAATCACCATATTACATCCGAATTGCAAGATGCGTTAAGAAAATCCACCATTGATCCATAAGAAAATCAGGACGAAACAACATTCACCCACTTAACCCAACTGCATAACCCTAAATTCAATCTTTCACACGTTTTATATCAACTCTCATTGACTTCATCAAACTCTTCAAATCACCATATTACATCCAAATACGGTAAAAAAAAGTCCGCCATTGATCCATAAACAAATCAGGACGAAGCAGCATTCACCCACTTTACCCAACTGTAAAACCCTAAATTCAATCCTTCACACGTTTCATATCAACTCTCATTGACTTCAGCAAGCTCTCTAAATCAGCATATTACATCCGAATTGCAAGATCCTTTATAAAATCCACCATTGATCCATAAGAAAATCAGGACGAAGCAGCATTCACCCACTTAACCCAACTGCATAACCCTAAATTCAATCTTTCACGCGCTTTATATCAACTCTCATTGACTTCCGCAAGCTCTTCAAATCACCATATTACTTCCAAATTGCAAGATCCATTAAAAAAAATCCACCAATGATCCATAAACAAAACAGGGCGAAGCAGCATTCACCCACTTAACCAGACCCTCTAAGGTTACAATTTCTGTTTCAAATTTATCCGCCAGAAATCAATTGAAGGTAACATAATACTATTGCTCAGTCCTTCCACAAGCTCTCCTATTTCTACAGTAACCAAATGAACTAAACCATAATGCTTAGCACCAATCACAGCAAGCTCCCTAAATCACCACATAATCGAGAGGTCCATACGATAATTAATCAGTAAAATCTATCGAGAAACCTAGCTCAAAACACAATCGAAAATTCGAATTCATAACAAATACTAAAAATCTTCCAGGAAAATGTTTCTGCCGAACCAAACAGCAACGCAACAAGACAATTTAAACAAAAACCAATAGCAAAATCCAGAGATCAGCTACAACGAAGAACAAGCAGCAAAGGATCTACACGAGCGTACCTGGATCCGAGCTTCTTCGCTGAACCTCTCCGCC
>JAYMTN010000195.1:0-19891 GCA_036897425.1 Erodium trifolium
ATTGCCGTTGGAATGCGGAATGTGGACTACAAGCGTGCTCGTCACTTCGAGGTCGATCTATCGTCTTTCCGGAACATTCTAGAAATCAACAAAGAAAGAATGGTAGCAAGATGTGAGCCCTTAGTCAACATGGGGCAGATTACCAGGGCCTCAGTTCCAATGAACCTAGCCCTTGCTGTGGTGGCTGAGCTTGATGATCTTACGGTTGGAGGCCTTATCAATGGGTATGGTATTGAAGGAAGCTCTCACCTCTATGGCCTGTTCTCTGACACCGTTGTGGCTTACGAGATTGTTTTGGCTGATGGCAAGGTTGTTAGAGCTACCAAAGATAACGAATACTCAGATCTTTTCTATGCCATCCCATGGTCTCAAGGTACACTAGGGCTTCTTGTCTCTGCGGAGATCAAGCTTATCCCCATTAAAGAATACATGAAGCTTACATACAAACCTGTAAAGGGCAATCTTCAGGATCTAGCACAGGCGTATGTAGACTCCTTTGCCCCTAGAGATGGTGATCAAGACAATCCCGAAAAAGTTCCAGACTTTGTCGAAACCATGATTTATAATCCAAAGGAAGGTGTGTGCATGACAGGAAAGTATGCGTCAGAAAGAGAAGCTAAAATGAAAGGGAACGTGATTAACAGTGTTGGGTGGTGGTTCAAGCCCTGGTTCTATCAGCACGCACAGACGGCTCTGAAGAGAGGGGAGTTTGTAGAGTATATTCCGACTAGAGAGTATTACCACAGGCACACTAGATGTTTGTATTGGGAGGGAAAGCTTATCCTTCCCTTCGGAGACCAGTTTTGGTTCAGGTTTCTCTTTGGCTGGTTGATGCCACCCAAGGTGTCTCTGCTGAAAGCTACACAAGGCGAAGCCATCAGGAACTATTATCATGAGATGCATGTCATTCAGGACATGCTTGTTCCTCTTTACAAGGTTGGGGATGCCTTAGAGTGGGTTGACCGTGAGATGGAGGTACGCCTTTTACCATCACCGAGTCTTATATTTTTGCAATATATCAATATCTTATTTGTGTCATGTGTTTTTATTTTCCGTTCTTGTCATGGTACTGCCTATCCCATAGAATGGAAAGAAAACAAAGAACGAGTCTTGACTTGATTGTACTTGATGATTTACATGATAGGACACGTAAATTGCAATATTTTAATGTGCATATGTAGCATTGTTATTATTCAAATAGGATCGTAAACTTAGGAGCCTCTAAGTTTTGGGGAATGTGCAGTTTTTAGGTTTGTTTGAATTTGAAAGTTCTTAGGAAGGCCGGTCTAAATCGAGTCCCTGAAATGAAACCAAACTGGATTGGAAAGGTCTAGTCCATAAATATGTTCACATTCATTTAGTTAATTTGCAATATTATCATCAAAGAGTCTTGGCATGATAGTACCTGATAATATGCATAATAAGAAACGTGAATTTGCAATATTTTGTTATGCACACTAGAATCATAATGCAAGTAGAATAATAAATGTAGGAGCTCTAAGTTTTGGGAAAGTTCATGTTTGGATCTGCTTGAATTCGAAAATTCTTATGAAGTCCGGTCTATATTGTGTACCTGAAATGATTCCGGTTGGATTGGAAAGGTCTAGTCCATACATATACTCACCTTCATTTTGTAGGCATGCCCTGTATAGTGTACCTGAAATGATTCCAAATTGGATTGAAAGTTCTAGTCCATAACACGCCCACCTTCACTTTTTTAGCTATACCCTGTATTGTGTACCTAAAACGATTCCAAATTGGATTGAAAAGTTTGCTCCATAAACCACTTCACCTTCATTTTGTAGGCACACCCTATTTAGTGTCCTAGTACATAAATATGTCCTTCATTTTTAGGATACCCTATATTATGTAACCTGAAATGCTTCCAAATCGGATTGAAAGTTCTAGTCCATGAACTCCTTCACCTTCACCCTCATTTTGTAGGCATACCCTATATTGTGTACCTGAAATGATTCCAACTTGGATTGGAAAGGCCTGGTCCATAAACACCTTCACCTTCATTTTGTAGGTATACCCTATAATGTGTCCTATATTATGTACCCTATAAATATGTCCATTTATGTAAGCGTACCCTATATTATGTACCTGAATGCTTCCAAATTGGATCGAAAGGTCTAGTCCTATACCCTATAAGGTGTCCATTTTATAGGCATACCCTATATTATGTACGTGAATGCTTCCAAATTGGATCGAAAGTCTAGTCCTAGTCCATAACCCCTTTCACCTCCATTTTGCAGGTATACCCCATCTGGCTCTGCCCCCACAGACTCTTCAAGCTCCCCGTCAAAACCATGATATACCCCGAACCAGGCTTCGAGCTACAAAACAGGCAAGGAGACACCAAGTACGCTCAAATGTACACCGACATCGGAGTCTACTACGCGCCCGGCCCTGTCCTCAGGGGCGAGGTCTTCGACGGTGCGGGTGCTGTCCGCAAGCTGGAGAGCTGGTTGATCGAGAACCACGGGTTCCAGCCTCAATACGCGGTCTCCGAGATGAACGAGAAGAGCTTCTGGAGAATGTTCGATGCAGGGCTCTACGAGGAGTGCAGGAAGAAGTACAATGCCGTGGGGACGTTCATGAGCGTGTATTACAAGTGCAAGAAGGGGAAGAAGACCGAGAAGGAGGTGCAGGAGGCCGAGCAGGCGCATCTCGAGACTGCCTATGCCGAGGCTGATTAGGCCGTGGCTGGTGGTGGTTTTGGTTTCTCTGTGGTTTTCTGAGGACTTTGTTGTTGCTAGTTGGTTTTGTGTGTTTCTTTGTTTGGACTAGAATAGTGTTATGTTTTGAAAACATTGGGTATGGATGGATAGCTCTGTCTTTTTGAGTTTATGGTTTGATTTCTGGCCCTTTTGTTGTTAAAATTTTGCATTGTGGTCTTGATTTGAATCCTAACTGTTAAATTAAGGATCCAAAGACTTTCATTTGGTTACACGGTTGTTCTTTGAATTATGGGATAATGACATAAATAGAACATTTAGCTGTATGGTGGCGGTTGAGGTGGACCGGGGTGGTTGTTTTTGTCTTTTGGGTCGATTTTGTTGGATTTTTTTTTATGGTTGTGGTTTATATCACGGGACCCACTCTTCCTTTTTTTAATGCATTTATTTATTTCTGACAAAAAAAAAGTTGCATGGTTTATAAAAGAATTAAAGTTCGGAGAAAAATATTATACTACTCCGCAAAAATCTTGAAGATCTGTCATTTTTGGTAGTGAATATTATGTGAATCGAACAATTGATCTGAACTTCAAGCTCAGTTTTTAAGCCGGGCTTGAGCTTAACAGTAAGAGCATCTGCAGTTGAAAGTCTATTCCCAGTGTCTATTGGTAAAGACATAGGGTTGATTCTACAAATCTCCACGGTGGAAAAGGATTATGCAGGGTAATATGCATAGAGGATTTTGTAGGAAAGAGAGAAGAATCGCCGGGTGTCTTAAAGGGAGAGGTTGAAGAGAGTAAATCAATCTCTTTTCGACGTCGACAATAAGAGAGTTGATTGACTTTTTTAGTCGCTGTCAAATATAGGTTCAATTCAACTTGATTAAATGTTAATCATACAAGAAACTTTATGCTACATCATGTGAAAGTTGTGTGACTTTCATTTTTTGAAAACAGTAAAAGGATCTCATAAACAACAAAAAAACTCATGTATTTAAACAAAAAGAAATCGTATATTGGATGAGTTAGTGATCACAAAAATCGTCATAATCAATTACATTGTCGTTTTTTAGAGAGTCAAAGGAAGAGCCACACCCCGTTCTATTAGGATGTGGCACAATCCGATCCCAAACCTCTATTTTCTAGATACCTATTCGACTACATGTCGCCATCCTCTCATTCCTTAAGGGTTTCTGTCGCAGGACTGAAGTTTATTTCAGGCAAATCAAATTCACCTATCGAGTTAAGAAAAGTGCTAGATAAACCATCTCACGAGAATAAGGATAGATCCCGATATTGTTACATAAATTAACCAGACATTTTGACAGCATGATCAGTGTTTCGGACTAGTCCAAGACTATGTCGGGTCTTTTTTTCTTGATTTCATAATAAAAAAATTCCTCTTTATGCTAAAAATAAAAATAAAATAAAAACCGCAGTAATATATTGATAGCGTAGACCCTTGCACATCAGATCATAACCCGAAATTAACCAAATTGACGGAGACACACAGAAAGAGACTGGGTTCAGTTTACGCAGGAAAAGCCAAAAACCCGCCTCCGATCCCACATTCCTCTCTCTCTCTCTCGCTCTCCGCATTTCCCTCGCCGGAGCTCCGTCTTCCTCCGCCGTGATCGGACCCCTCTCCCACCCCGAGCCCCTCCATGGACCCGCCGCCTCTAGGGTTTCAGTGATCCTGCTCCTCTGCTCATTTCCAATTCCGCAGAGGAGGGCGAGGGCGAGATGTCTCGCCAGATGAATTCTTCGCATTTCCACAAGAACAAGACCCTGGACAACAAATATGTGAGCCTATCGTTCCTCTCGCGTTTTGCTTCTCCGACGAGTATTTTTGGTGTGATTGTATGTTAGGTCTTGTTTGGTTGCTGAGAAAATTAGTGAGAATTTGGATACGTTTTTGTCCGTCTTCAGCTCTGAATTATGTGTCCCTCTTAGGTATCGTTGATGGAACTTTGAATTTGTGCTTAATGTATGAACTTCTTTACCTGAATGGTTGCATTATGCTCAGTTGAGGTGAGCTTACTCAGTTGTTTGGATGTCTTCATTATTTTCTCAATTTGGAGCCGGCCAAATGTGATCTGATTGGTTTGTGATAAAATGAGAGAGAATTTACACATCTATTCCTCTTAGTTACGAGTTATTTACTTTATTTGTGAGAAACTGGTTGAAAGGAGAGTATAATGGAAGTCTAATTAGTGAGAATTTGGATACTTTTTTTCCGTCTTCTGAATTGTCGTGTTCTTCTTAGGTATCGGTGATGGAACTTTGAATTTGTGCTTAACCTGTGAACTTAGTTGCATTAATGGTTGCATTATGCTCAGTTGGGTTGAGCTTACTCAGTTGTTTTGATATCTTAATCATTTTCTCAACTTAGAGCCGGCCAAATGTGATCTGATTGGTTGCTGAGAAAACTGGAGAGAATTTACACATCCATTCCTCTTAGTTACGAGTTATTTACTTCATCTGTGAGAAACTGGATGAAAGGAGAGTATAATGGAAGTCTAATTAGTGAGAATTTGGATAGTTTTTTTTTTTCTGTCTTCAGCTCTGAGTTATCGTGTTCCTCTTAGGTATCGGTGATGGAACTTTTAATTTGTGCTTAACGTGTGAACTTCGTTACATTGATGGTTGCATTATGCTCAGTTGGGTTGAGCTTACTCAGTTATTTTGCTATCTTCATTAACATCCAGCCAAAAGCTATCTGATTGGTTGCTGAGAAAATTGAAGAGAATTTACACATCCATTCCTCTTAGTTACAAACTATTTACTTTATCTGTGAGAAACTGGATGAAAGGAGAGTATAATGAAAATATATGTTACTGCTGCCATGTCGTTTCATGTTAGATAATCTATTTACTTCATTATGTTCTTGTTTACTGTTATGCTAGGATGACTATCGCCTTTTAGTTCTGTTTTTGTTTACATAGTTATCGTGTTTTGAAATCATGGCAAACAAACTGTTCTATTTCGAGAATAGAGGGTATGACAATGCAGAGCCAAATACCAGCTTGTTATTTTACGCCGTTGTTTTTCGGGTGTCAAGTGGGAAAAAATCCATTACTCTAGTGGTTGTGCCATTCTCTGTCAAGTGGGGTTTTGAAGAACCAGGATATTTTAGCCCGTAGGGTTTAATTTTCTCAGCAAGTAAATGGAGAGTTGAATTTTAATTTGGTTTATCTGAGGGTTCATTTACATTGAATGGGTTTATTGAATTTGAACGCTGAATTTTGGACTTGGTTGACATGATTTTGTACAGATGCTTGGAGATGAGATTGGAAAAGGAGCATATGGTCGAGTCTACAAGGGTTTGGATTTGGAGAATGGAGATTTTGTTGCTATTAAACAAGTTTCTTTGGAGAATATTGCTCAAGAGGATCTCAATATCATCATGGTGAACACATCTCTTACTTTAAGTGTGGTTCTTAGTTATTCCTTTAATCATTGCCAACAGAAAAAGATTAACATGTATGAGGTTATGAATCCTAATTCGTTATCATATAATTGGAATTGCTTATTAAATATTTGGAAGTGGTATTCTGAAAATAAAGATTCCTAATTTATGGGTAATTTACTACTATCATATAATCCCCACTTGCAGTCTTGCACCTGTATTGTTATGCTGTCAAACCATGGCAAAGTCTCATTTAGTATTTTTGTTCTCACAAACTCACCAGTTCTAATTAGGTTTTCAAAACGCACTCTACATATTTGCTATACACTGTTAAACCTTTTATTTCAATTTTAATGTTCATTTTGTAAACACTATTTATTCAGGATAATTAAACTAACATGCTTACAAATTTATTTCATTGTTATTTCGTCTCTGCATCGTAATATATTTTCTAGTTTCCACTGTAGATTTGGCTTACTCACTGCTTTTTTCTTCTTCTTTCAATTACATTTTCATTGCTGGGATGCATTAATTCTTCAGCAAGAAATTGATTTACTGAAGGTACCTTCTTTCCTTTATTGGCACATTTATCTATAGATGTTTACTTCAAATTGTATATACTCGCAATTACACAGTTATAACATGTCCTTATTGTCCTTTTCCACTTCCATTCTCCAATAAGCTCTTTCTTTTTTGTGCGGGGAAAGGACAATTAATTCTAATAATCGTAGTGACTAGTATTAGCCTTCTTGTTGGTCAGTGTTAAACTTACTCCAACCCAGACGCATGCGCTATCAGGTGGATCCAACTAATATATAAAATGTCCCACATTCAACGTTCCCCCTCATGTGAAGGTCGGACAACACAAAGGGCATCACATGCGAACCAAGAATATATGGACAGGAGGAAGCAAAATGGGTAACAAACACCAAACCAAAGTCTGATACCATGTTAAACTCACTCAAACCTAAAAGCTAAAGCTATTAGTTGGAGAGCCCAACTAGTAATCAAGTGGTTACTAACTCCACCTTCTTTAAATGTGGGACACTTCAACAATTAGTAATATTTGTCTATTAGCATACGATCCATCTTGAATGTTTTTTGGTGTGTCATTGTTGGATTACATGTAGGATTCATTTATGGTTTTTGTGGCTAAACTTATCATTATTTGACTTCCAAAAATATCAGTCTTAATATGATATTTGGAATATATTCCTACGTTTTCAGAATTTGAACCACAAAAATATCGTGAAGTATCTTGGATCCTTAAAGACAAGGAGCCATCTCCACATTATCTTAGAGTGAGTTATCTTATTCTTGTATCCCTCTCTCTCTATATGAACATACCTCTGCTTAAAATCTTATGCCTTCACTTAATGTCATTCACATAGGTATGTGGAAAATGGTTCACTTGCAAATATTATTAAGCCAAATAAATTTGGACCTTTTCCAGAATCCTTGGTGGCTGTTTACATAGCACAGGTGTGCTCATCACTTAAATTTTTTGTTGATGTTCACCGGGAAGGATTCATGACTTTAGGCTTCTTTGTTATGACAGGTTTTGGAAGGTCTGGTTTATCTACATGAACAAGGAGTAATTCATCGAGATATCAAGGGTGCTAACATATTGACAACTAAAGAAGTAAGAATTTGAATACACCTATAACTGTGCCCTCATTCCTAAAATATCACCACATATAAGACTTTAAGATATCTGTTGATACATTTTATAATACAGCCATCAATATGGATGTGAGTAACTTTATGGGTGTGGAATATAAGTAGTGTTACTTTAAAAAGATTTGACTGCATTTGCTTTTGTGTCTTCACTGATTGGTTCAATTTTTTTCATTCTTTCTTGCGCTTTATGTAATTTTTAGCCTTCTATTGGCTCCTCACTCTTGTCCATATTTATTCTGCACTCGTGAATTTCACTGTTGTCTTTGGCTTTTTGTACGTGGTAGTCATTTGGCCTTATATTGTGCTTTCAGGGCCTTGTGAAACTGGCTGATTTCGGTGTTGCAACTAAGCTAACTGAAGCTGATGTTAATACGCATTCAGTTGTTGGAACCCCATACTGGATGGCACCTGAGGTTGTTATAATTCTTTTATCAATTTAGAATTGCTGTTTTCCCTTTGGATGATTGGCTGTCCTTTCATTGTATATTTTTGGTGTTAACAAACATAGCTTAATTAATGATTTTTAGCAATTTATCTTGTGCATATTCATCTTAAGGGTCGCCATATTTCACACCCTAAAAGTTGGGCAGGCATCATTCCCGTTCTTAAAGAAGAAAAGATCTGATCCTGCCATTATTAGATTTATTTTGTTCTCTTACATTTACACATACGTGCAAAAACCCACAAATAAATGTGGGTAATGCTGGTCTTTTAATTCCAAAAATAGTTCTTTGGCAATGTAGTGGCAGTGACCGCAGTTACAACCTATTTGGTGCTTTTAGTTTCTAGACCTGCAGGAGTGAGCATTTCTCCTGATGTAAAAAGGAATGCCTGTATTCTTAAGCATGGTAGTGACATTACTCCCATTCACTGGCCTGAAAGATTTTGGTGATACTACGATCCCATGCCTAAGCCATTGAACTAGTCGTCGTATTGTAGCTCTCAGTGTTAAGCATTTTTTTGTGAAATATAATTTACAAAGTCACATGTCTAATTGTCTATGCATCATATTTTGCATGTGAGGTTAATCTAATACAGAACAGGGGAGTATTATAATATATTGATTTTAGTATGACAAGCATTCTATTAGCAATACCCATCTTGACAGACTTACTATAGTTGCATAACTCACTGACATGGCATAGTTGGATTTGGTGCCAACACATGCCAAATACAAAATGCAAGAGTCAGCAGCCTATGTGAAATGAGTGACCGTAATTATTTCCATGTGAACTGAACAGCTCATCAAGTTATGAAACTTGCAAAATGTCATGAAAAATATTGTTCCATTCATGATGGACATACTTTCCTAGTTTCCTGAGGAGACTAGCCTTGTAAATGTCTTATTCTTATAAAGCTGATGCATTTTCCAGGTGATTGAAATGTCAGGGGTATGTGCTGCTTCCGACATTTGGAGTGTAGGCTGCACAGTGATTGAACTACTTACATGTGTACCTCCTTACTATGACCTACAGCCTATGCCTGCTCTATTTCGCATTGTTCAGGTTTGTTTTTCTGTTCTTTCTTCTCTATTACCATCATCAGTTATTCCTCTGTACATGTGTTCCCATTCCCAAATTTTGTACTTCCCTCCCATAATCTAATTTTATTTTCCTGGGTTGATTGTTATCTTCCAGAATGCTGAATTACTTACTTTTTTCTTTAGATCATAGATTTACTTAGTATTTAGGTTACTTTTTTTTCCAGGACGAGCACCCTCCAATACCTGATAGTCTATCACCTGACATCACTGATTTCCTACGTCAGTGCTTTAAGAAGGTAAAGTATCTGAATATCAACTTTAAGATTGTAACTCTGGTGTGGCCTTTACTTTTGTTCATGGATTTTTTTCCATCATTTGTGTTTAGTATTGTTTTAATTGTTTTGTCAATTATAGCAATGTTTACTAAGACAACTTATGGAATAAGAGGATCAAGTTCTATGGTAATATGGTATGGGTGACTTTCCGTTTCATATTTCAGGATGCTAGGCAGAGACCGGATGCAAAGACACTGCTTTCTCATCCTTGGATACAAAATTGTAGGCGAGCTTTGCAGTCTTCTCTTCGCCATAGTACAACATTAAGGTATACATTATAAATATACTGCAATGTGCTTTGGAACTTTTTGCCGTGCTAGTTTGACCCACATTTCTTTCTGCGAGTAATCAGACAATTCTTGTTAGTAATTAATTTCCATTTGGAGAACTTATGTTTCTCACAGTCCACACAGTTGTCTTTTCAACCCAACCCATGTTTGAGCATATTTATATTTACTCAAAACAGTTATTCTTTATGATATAAAATTTATCTGGACATGATTTCATGGTGCAACTATGTTCTACCAAATTAGAACATTTAAGGACATTGTAAGTGATTTCCTTAACTTTTATTGGCATGTTGTTGACTGTAGTGATGTATGCTGCACTAAGAGTATTTTCTCCAAGGTTTAATTTATCAGTATTTACATTACCTCCAGATTAAGCGATTAATATGGTTCTTTGGAGGACTTCTTGGTTAATTGCTTGGACAACACGGGGCTTATCCAATGCATTATTTTATTGGTTGCCTTGTGCTTCATTAGACACTTGTCAAGAAAAAGTGTAGCAAATCTAATTGTTTTGCCCAAGTGCGGGTCTCGATTCTGTTTTCAGTTAGGACCCTGTGATCTCTATTGCCTTTTTTTGTTAACCAGCTCTATCCCGAGGTGGCTGTCTTGTGAAATTTCTTCTTTCCATTTGGTGATGATTTATTAAAAAAAACTCAGTGTAGTTGTAGGAGCATACGTGAAGATGGAGAAAGTTCTATTGGAGATAATCAAAGCATTGGAGAAAACACATCTGTGGAGAAAGTGGATGTAATCTTATCAGATTTTGAAAATGTGAGAACTGTTCAAACTTGGCCAAATTGACTTATTCATGCTGTTAGCAGCCGAGTCCTACTTGAACTTTGCTTTATTTTTCCATACAATTTTTTTAAGAAAAAAAATCGCATAAGATGTAGTGACTAGATGTGCTCACAAAAAGAAATAGAGAAAATGTCTAAATTAACACAGTCTCCATTCCTTTTGAACATCATCTGACTCCAGTCTTATGGATTTTAGGACCCCAAGAAACAGATGGCAACCATAGAGGTTACTGAGACGAGCAATCTTGTTGAGGATATGACATATAATTCAGAAGATATTCTGTCAGATCGAGTTCCTACCTTAGCCATCCATGACCAATCGTCTCTTCAAAGTGGGTCTGTTGGACCACCTGCTAATAAAGAAGTAGCTGCTGCATCTGAAACTTCTGGCCTTAATAAGCAACTGCATAAAATTGACCAGGATGAAGTTATAGGGAGTGGTGAGGTGGGAGCTATTGAATCAAGAATGAAAAGTGCAGCAAAGAAAAATGGAGCATTTTGTTTCGGACCTAGGAATCAAGATAATGGCTTTCAAAAGGTAAGATTTTCACTTAAAGCTACCGATCTGTTCTTGATGGATCATTCATTTGCTTTTTTTTCTATCTATAACCTTAAAATTTCTTCCCTGATTTCTTATGAATGAAGGAAGAAAGTTAATGAATCTCATGGATAATTAATTATGTGTGCGATTTTGAAGGCTGCGAAAACATCAATCTCTGTGGGAGAAGATGGGCTCAGTAGATTTAGTGATACTCCAGGAGATGCTTCCTTGGATGATTTATTTCATCCATTGGATAAGCATCCAGAGGGTCGAATAGTTGAGGCTTCAACATCTACGTCCACATCACATGCTCATCAGGACAATGCATCTGCAAGTGAGGCTGGGAACAATGACCTGGCTACCAAATTGAGGGCTACCATTGCTCAGAAACAAATGGAGGGTGAAATGGGGCGAACAAACGGAGGCGGTGACCTGTTACGCTTGATGATGGGTGTTTTGAAGGATGATGCAATTGATATCGATGGCTTGGTAAGTTTTGAGGTACTTGGTTCATGCAAGTCATGCCCTGAGTACTGGTTTCTGACAGTGTGTTGCTGAATATATATCAGGTTTTTGATGAAAAAATGCCTGGAGAAAACCTTTTCCCCTTGCAGGTAAATTTGCTAGTATCCTTGATCTTGATACACTCCTGGGGTGTTTAGTATTAAAATGTTTAATGATTGGAAGAGATATCTTGATAAGCATCACATGTCTCTTAGTGAGAGACTCAGAGGTGTAAAGTTTTGATCTTCCTTATGTCTTTATTTGGCAGGCTGTTGAATTTAGCAGATCAGTTGGGTCATTGAGGCCAGAGGAACCGGAAGATGTGATTGTGTCAGCCTGTCAAAAACTCATCGCTATCTTTCACCAGCGCCCTGAGCAGAAACTCGTGTTTGTAACACAGCATGGTTTTCTCCCTTTGATGGAGTTGCTTGAAGTTCCAAAAACTCGTGTACGGAACAAATAACATAGCATGGTTTTATAATGCTTCTTTTTCACTTCGTGATTAACTTTTAACAATGAAGTATGTGGGGCAATAACATTTCTCTTTATTGCAGGTTATTTGTTCTGTGCTTCAAATTATAAATCAGGTCATCAAAGAGAACTCTGATTTCCGGGAAAATGCTTGTCTTGTTGGCCTGGTTAGTATTAAAATTTGAACCTTCTGTCATAGTTTTTATTTTCGTTGGAGAGTCAGTTTTATTCATTTATTATTACGTAACAGATCCCTGTAGTTATGAGCTTTGCGGCACCTGATCGTCCCCGTGAAGTTCGTATGGAGGCGGCTTATTTCTTGCAGCAACTTTGTCAGTCAAGGTGTAATGTTCCCTCCATTGCGTGATTATCATAGTTCGGCCTATCATTTCTTATCAGAAAATAGGGATTAGGACTGACATTGGAGGTATCTTATGTGCAGCCCATTGACATTGCAAATGTTTATAGCTTGTCGTGGTATACCTGTTCTAGTGGGGTTTCTAGAGGCTGATTATGCAAAGTACAGGTAAGTTTATGCCACCCTAAATTCAAAGTAATCATGTTTACCTAATAATGCTCCTCTAGTCCACTGACATAATATGAAGCACATCCTTCAGAACCGTTGAGCAGATTTTGTTCAAATTACCCAATTAGAATTTGAATAATATTCTTTTACTGGGTGCATGCTTTGTTGGTTCTCTTTCAGGAACTAGTCTTTAAATATTTGTATCTATGTTTTTGCTATTGTGTATGCATATGCCCATGGTTCGCACAATTTGCTTCTTTTTGTCTTTTCTTTTTTACTTTCATCACATTGCTGACAAAGATTTTTATATCTAGAGAAATGGTTCACCTTGCTATCGATGGCATGTGGCAAGTTTTCAAGCTTCAGCGATCAACACCAACTAATGATTTCTGTCGCATTGCTTCAAAAAATGGAATACTACTCAGGTTAATCAACACTCTTTACAGCTTAAACGAGGCAACTCGGCTTGCTTCTATAGCTACTGGTGGTGGGTTTTCATTAGACAGTTCAGCACAGCGTTTACCATCTGGTTCACTCGACTCTTCCCACCCTATTTTTCTTCAGAATGAGTCATCTCTTTCTGCAACTGACCATCCTTTGTCATCGAGCTCGCAAGACCCATCATATGCTTCAACTTCACATTCCCAAAGGGTAGATCAATCAGATACAGATAGAACTCCACTTAGCAATGCAACAATCGATGATGGGTTTGCATCTAAATTGACTGACCCAGCATCTTTAGAGAAAGTTACAAATCTAACAAGCACAGAGCCTTCGGCAAATACATCCAAAGAACGGGAAAGCTTAGATGTTGACCTTAGGCAACATCGAGTTTCAAGTTCTACTAATAGAGCGTCTACTGATAGGCCCCCAAAATATATGGAAGGTGCGTCGAATGGGTACCCCGGAACTATCGCTACTCAGCAAGAGCAGGTTCGACCTCTTCTTAGCTTGCTGGAAAAGGAACCTCCTTCCAGACATTTTTCGGGCCAGCTTGGTGGTGTACGCCACATCCATGGAATGGAAAGGCATGAAAGTATACTGCCTTTGTTACATGCATCCAATGAAAAGAAGCCAAATGGAGAACTAGATTTTCTAATGGCAGAGTTTGCAGGTACTTGTTTCCTTCTTCCATAAAGACAGTCAATTATTATATTTGCTAATTATATGTGATAAATTGAAAATTCTTATTTTTGAATGTTTGTGGAATATGGTAAGCCTGTGGGCTTATGCTGCTCTCTATTTATCGTTGACAACCCCCTACATTTTTTAGAATCAGTTTACCCCTAAAGTTGACGAAATTGGGTTAAATTGAGACTAATAAAATTTAGGGGGTTGTCAAAAACTTTTTAAACTTTAGGGGCAGTTGGTTGAAAATGATTTATTGTTTCATGGTTTCGTAGAGGTCTCTGGGCATGGCCATGAAAACGGTAACCTTGACTCCACCACCACACCCAGATATTCACCAAAAACATCAAATAAGAAAGCAGGAGTATTTGCTTCAAAAGAGGTAGGTGCTTCGACATCTGGTATTGCATCTCAGACAGCATCGGGCGTGCTGTCTGGTTCTGGTGTCCTGAATGCTAGACTGGAGAGTGCAGCGTCATCCGGGCTACTTTCCCACATGGTATCTTCATTGAATACAGACATTGCGAGGGAATACTTAGAAAAGGTTGCAGATCTTCTTCTCGAGTTTGCCCAAGCAGATACAACTGTGAAGTCTCACATGTGTAGTCAAAGCTTACTTACCCGTCTTTTTCAGATGTTCAGTAGGACAGAGTCCCATATCCTCTTAAAGGTACGTGGAAAAACATTTCTCTTGAAACCGCATTGGTGTTTTCTAAATTCTTATTGAGCTTGTGTTGCTGTGTCTTGTGTTTTAGATACTGAAGTGTATTAATCATCTATCAACCGACCCCAACTGCTTAGAGAATCTTCAGCGGGCGGATGCGATTAAATATTTGATCCCTAACCTTCAAATTAAAGAAGGGCCTCTTGTACGCCAGATACATCATGAGGTGGATTTTCTTTATCTCTATACCGTGTTAAAACCGGGCAATTTGGTTTGTGTCTGCATTAGTGCCGTGGGATGTTGCAAATTAAATTTTGGAATAATTGCAAGAACTGACCATTTGGTTTAGACCTTTTGCAAGTTGGTAACAGTTTCTAAAAATCTTTGCATGTTGGCGCCATGAACTTTCTTCTTTTGGTTTGCTCCGTCAGTTATGTTTAGCAGAAATGTGTATATTTCATCGCTCGACTTCCCCATTTTTTTAAATACCAATTTTGTACTGAATTTTTTAAAAAAAAAATCTCAATGTATCTCTTAAAATATACAAAAATATTCCTTGAATTAAAAATTATTTTTTTCAAGTATTAAAATTATTTATTTTGAGGGGTATTTTATGATATTTATTTATTTATTTTTAACAGTGTCATTCATGGTGCAAAAAAAAAAAAATCGTTCATGGTACCAGCTTGCAAAGATTTTTAGAAGACTGGTATCAATTGGTAAAAAGTGTAAACATTGCATATACTACTTGCAAAGGTTTTTAGAAGATCAAAGGTTTTTACAATTATCCCTTAAATTCTCTCTCATTGCATATACTACTTGTCCAAAGATTGCATGTTTATTTTTTCATAGCTATTTATGAAATCTTTGTGACTGACTTGAGTGCACTCATCAGGAGTAAATGAGCTTTTGTGTCCAAAAGCTATGTATCGCTTTATAAAAGAAAAAAAGTTGTTCTTCTATTTAGCGTCATATATATGCATTGGATCAACAACTAGAGGGTGTTGCTAAATATTTGAGGATTCGTGAATGAAACTACAATCTACTTCATGCTCTTATAATAGGTTTAGATATAGTTCGTGACCTACTTTATCTGCTTACTCACTATTTATTCATCTTCTGTAGGTCCTCAATGCACTATTCAATCTATGCAAAATAAACAAGAGAAGACAAGAACAGGCAGCTGAAAATGGAATTATTCCTCATTTAATGAAAATCATTATGTCGGAGTCGGACTGCCCTCTGAAACAATATGCGTTACCTCTACTGTGTGACATGGCTCATGCATCACGAAACTCGAGGGAACAGTTGAGGGCCCACGGTGGCTTAGATGTGTACTTGAGTCTTCTTGATGATGACCTATGGTCTGTTACAGCGTTGGATTCGATCGCAGTTTGCTTGGCTCATGATAATGACAACCGGAAAGTGGAACAATCATTGCTCAAGAAAGATGCGGTTCAGAAACTGGTGAAATTCTTCCAGTGCTGCCCCGAGCAGCATTTTGTTCACATATTGGAGCCGTTCTTGAAAATTATCACGTATGTTCGATATCTGCAACATATTCTAAATAGGGTAAATTGCACGTAACTATCTTTATGAATTACTCACAAAGTCATGACCCCACTGTAAATTTTCCAGACACATTACTACCCTCATGAATTTCCACGTGTCACCATTGTATAAAGTAGACAAAAACCATAAAAATGATTTTTTTTGTCACGTGAGTTTAAATTTTTATAATATCCCAAAACTACTCATTTTCAACCTTTTATCTTCCAATTTCAATATGATTCCTTGGATGATTTCGAGAACAAAATCAAATTGAAATCAGAGGGGTAAAGCGTGAGTAGTTTTGAGATACTTTAAAATTTACATTCATATGTAAGTCGTGACAAAAAAAAATGATAGTATTCATCTATTTTGTATCATGGTGACTCATGTGCCTCTGGAAAATGTACTATGAGGTCGTGTGTTAATGGGCAATTTTGTAAAGGTAGTTATGTGCAAAGAGTAATATTACTTGTGAACCACATTTGTACGCCACATGATGGTGACACTACTATGACTCATACACATGAACTGATCTGCTAAATTGTATGTAATACAGGAAATCGTCCCGAATCAATACAACTTTGGCAGTTAATGGTTTGACGCCACTTCTTATTGCAAGACTGGACCATCAAGATGCTATAGCTCGTCTTAACCTGCTCAAACTAATAAAGGTCAGTTGATTATTAGAATTTTTTTGGACATCTTTTTTTTTACATTCAGGGATAATTGCAAATATTTACGAACTATGCCCGTTTTGCAAATACTATTGGTCAATTATTATTATTTTGCAAATGACATTCCCCACGATTTTCGGTATGCAAATCCGTTATCTTTAATGGAAACTAGTCATGTGACAGTCACGCGGCTTCATTTTATTGGAAATGATGGTTTTTCCCTTTACATTATAAGTAGACCTAGGTTAACCCTGCTAGTGGATTTGCAGACGGAAAGTAGTTGGGGGATGTCATTTGCAAAAAAGTTCAAAAACACGCATAGTTCACCACAAGTTTTTGCAATTATCTCTTGCATTCATGCTGTTGGGTATAAGTAGACCTAGGTTAACACACGGAAAAAATACATTATAGGCTAATGGAGGAAAATGTGTTGTGCAGGCTGTTTATGAGCATCATCCGCGACCAAAACAATTGATAGTGGAGAATGATCTGCCTCGGAAGCTTCAGAACTTAATCGAGGAACGTAGAGACGGGCAACGCTCTGGAGGCCAAGTTTTGGTGAAGCAAATGGCTACATCTCTTCTTAAAGCACTTCATATAAACACCGTTCTGTAGATCCAGGTCTCTTCTAATTCCATACCCTTGTTGTTTTTGTGTATATTATTTGATTAGCTAGAAATGAATGATTATACACAGGCTTTTACTTTATCTTCGGGAGTGTATTTTGGTTTAAATTATCCAATTTTGATGAGTTTGATTGTGACACTTGTTTGTTTGTCGTGACGTTTTCGAGCTTTTTTCTAACCTTTAACTAGTGTAGTTCAATTTTGTTCTTGTTTTAAGGTCATATATTTATTTGGGCAATGTTAATATCGCACCCTCTACGACCTTTTAATTTTGAAACACATTGTCGCACACTTTTAATATCAGGTACACATTGTCACCTTTCTCATAAATAATAAGAAAAACATGGACTTTGTTAATTTGGCTAACGATCTTGTTATATTGGGTCATGTTTTTTGCACGTTTCTTTACGTTGTTGGCCAAATTAACGAAGTCGGTGATTATTTTGTATTTATGAGAAAGTTAGTGTGTTTTTTACATCAAAGATAATACAATCTCAGTTATAATTCACAATCTTGGAATTCAACATTGATATGAATCTCAAATAGATAAATAGAAATTTTACTCATGTTTTTAAACTTCAAATTTGATCAACAAGAACATGAATACAATAATCAAAAGGGTCGGAACTGTTATTCCTTATCGTCTTCCAGATAAGGAATTCTAAACTCAAACATAATTTTGTAGAGTGAAAAGCGGAACGTATAGTTATTGACTTCCAGATAAGGAATTCTAAACTCAAACATAATTTTGTAGACTGAATATATAGAAATGTTATTAGTCACCGATTTATTCATATAAAATTTCAAACTCAAATGTATCTTTAAACTTTTGATCGATCATATAACACTATAATAGAAAGAGTTCGGGATATATATAACATCTTATCGACAAGAAATTTCAATCTCAAACATAATTTTGTAGAGTGAAAAACGTAACGTATGAGGTATTGTGATTAGTCACCGATTTATTCATATAAAATTTCAAACTCAAATGTATCTTTTAAACTTTTGACCGATCATGTAACACTATAATAGAAAGAGTTCCGGTTATTTGATGTCTTATCGACAAAAAAAACTCAAACTAAAATATAATTTTAAATAATTAAAAAGCGCGACGTATGCGGCATTGAGATCAACCGCTCAGTGTCAAATATAATTATTAACTTTAATTTAATTAACGTATATAAATAAATCTAATTAACGAATACAAATAAATAAAGGAACGGTGGCCGGTAAACACCACTGCACGCGGGAGGAGGATCGGGAAGTGGTGCAACTGCTCTCTCCCGTCTCCATGTAACTATAAATCCATTCCACAACGATGTAGGAAAAGAAAAATGCAAAACCAAATTGACGTGGGTCCCACAGACAACAGGATTGCCACGTATGCACCCGTGACACGTAAGGAGAGAGCCAACCCAGTCTCCTACGACACGTGCCGGTGTCCGATTCGTTACCTGCCCGTGCGCCTTCTCTTCCGTCGCTATAAAAAGCCGAGAGGAGGGAAGAGATCTAATCATTTCAACAGTCAAGTCGCTTTCTTCTCTGATTTTGCTGTTTGGCTCTTCGTTGCTTTCTCTCTCAAAATTTTCCCGGAAAATCGGGCGAGAAAGTTAGCAGGTACGCTTTCTACTCACCGAGTGTATTTAGTTTCCACTGGTAATCGGGCGAGAAAGTCTATGTTCCGATAATCGGATCTGTCTCTCAGTACATCGGAATCGTTTTCGTTTTTTTCTCTGAGTTGGAACGAGAAAATTGATTCTAAATTTTCTTTCTGAATCATGCTCTGTTGACTGATTGTCTCTCTCCCAGACATTTTCCCGGGAAAATTAAGCGCGAAAAAATGAAGTGACGCTCTTCTCTACCTTCTGAGTTTACGCCGTTGCTATATCTGAGTGAGCTCCGGGTACGTGTTCGAGATCTTAGTCTACTGCTCTTCGATTCCACTTGATTTTTGAAAATTAACTATGCGCGTTTCTAAAAAAGATCGCAACGGTTTTGGTCAGAGAGTATAGTTTTATTCTCCGACTCTAGTATACGTATGCGAAGAGGAGGAAGAAGAAAAAGGTCCAGCAACAACCTTTTGATACTTTATTTATAAGTCGTGTACGGAAAATTATTTAACGGACATAATACTTTGTCCTTGCTCATTTGAACCATACATGTTTTACATTTGAACCGTACACGGACGATACTTTCTATTGATATGAAAGTAGAAGGGTCGTAAAAACCGTGTAAGAGTGGAAATGAATTAACATGATGAGATATAGTTTCGGTGACGACCGAAATATTAATTTTATATATGAATATTCGGTTAGACGCAGGGAGATGGTGGGGGTGGTTCCATATTCCAACGATGCTGAGCGTTGTGAATCCATGAGACTTTTCCCGTCCCGACTTGACCGATATTGTTATGTGGTAATAGTCGATCAAGGAGTGTGTTAGGGAACGGAGGAGGCTGAGAATTAGAAGGTATCTGATTTACAGAGGTCGGGGTGTGGCTCCTCATAGACACCTCGATGTGCATGATTC
>JAYMTN010000196.1:0-19876 GCA_036897425.1 Erodium trifolium
ATATCTTTTATATATAATATGTGACACTTTGATTCCCCTCTCAAAAAAAAAATATTATACAAGTCGGCTTGAGAACCTCAAGTTTTGAAAAATTGAGTTTAAACCCGACTTCTCTATTAAACAAACTCAAACCTTAAGTTCGAACTACACTAGAATTTTAATGAATTGAACTCTAGTGATTCATTCAAAACTCAATCCATTTACAACCTTATACATAGAAACATCCTAAATCCGATTTTATTGACCAGTGATATATATATAAGTTATGGAAAACATGTCGTTTATCGTATCGCACGATATACAAGACTCTTTATGTGAGAAAATTAAAAGTTACGGACACACATTGTATCCGATTCTTAATAAAATAAAATGTAATACCATCTTATGAACTCGAATTTTTAAATCAATAGATGAAGATTTGTTAATAGAGTTGATGTAACCAACTCCACAACTATAACAATTTTTTTTGAACCTCCAAATAAATATTGTTTTTATAGTACCTGGCATGAGAGAGAGGTGGAACAAACATTCCAGCACGAAATAAGGGATTTGATTTTCGAGCCTGAGGAAGTCTCTATAGAAGAAAGGCACGATCCAAGACGTGGATATCAGAGGATCGTCCGGCTCGACCGGAACCAGACCGCCGATCCGGCGAAACAGCTCGAGGATGAAGAACCCATCGAGGACGAGGAGCTCCACGAACTCGTCGCCGGTTAGGGCGATTTCCTCGGAGTAGCACTCCCTGGCCCGGCTCTCCAGCTCCTGGACCGCCGCGAGGTAGTGCTCGAGGGACAGGCCCTTGGACCGGGTCCGGTTCAGCAGGGACCGGAGGTAGCGCCACTTGTGCTCTTGGATCATGCGGAGGTGGGCCCGGCCCGCGTGGTAGGGCCCGACGGAGACGATGTGGGGATGGTAGGACTCGCCGTTGATGTCGATGAGGCCCTGAGGGGCCCGGAAGATGCAGCAGGAGCTCCGGCCGGCGGCTTGGCTCAGGAGCCGCGGCGGTTCGGAGAGTTTCAGGTGGAGGTGGGCCAGACGGTCCTTGTTGACCTGCCACGTGGTGGTGGTGGTGGTGGCTCGTGGTGACTCTATGTCTTCGCTGAGGCTTCTCATGGTGTTTGGTGGTGAAGTGTAGATGATCGATCGGAGTGGCTTTTTGTAGGTGAGGTTTGGGTGGGTGGAATTAAGGTTGGGCCTTGTAGAGACAAACATATAGGCCCATGGGTCAATGTTGGGGAGTCAGGCCCAATTACAGGGTGTGTGTGGTCGCTCTATGTAATGTAGGTGAGATTTGGGTGGGTAAAATTAAGGTTGGGCCTTGTAGAGCTAGACAAGAGGCCCATGGGCTGAGGCAGGAGAGGTTGGGCCCAATGACGGTGGTGTGGAGGACAAGCCTTTCTTCTTGTGAAGATGCACAACACAAATTGAGAAGTACTTTGGTGAAATCGATAGATTTGGAATAGCTTCTACTATGTCAAATTTAGAACATTCGGAGTGGGCGTTTTATATGAGTTAAAACTTAAAAGGCTGATGTTTTGGAATTTCGAAAACAGAGAAATAATATAAAATACCTTTTAAAGAGAGAGAAATCAATAATCAATAAAAATTTTAAGTTGAGAGTCGACATTTTTACCCGACAATTTGAACGTTTGGAAAAATAAGCCTTCAACACTTCTTATTAGGCTCTTGGACTGCAAAGTCACATACTTCTTTTTAACCTGATATTTAGTTAAATATTTATTTTTATTTTATTATTCAGTCTTAATTTAACCTCCATCACAACATGGAGCTGCAAATGCTCTTATAGTCTTTGAACGTGGGTTATTTTAGATCATCTATTTTTTAAAATCTATTTTGACTTTTAAATCTGGTTTAGAATTAATGTTATCTTATATAATGTGAAATGGTTTAAATGTACTAATGACTTGTTTCCTACTAGAAACTTTAAACAAGTTACATACTTAAATGTAACCCACTTGTCCATTGACCTTAAAGTTCAATACCTACCTTACACCTCAAGTTATCTTCTAAAACCGTGTAAATCAATCTTCCCAGTTCCCACAATTGGATCTTACAGTTGTATAAATCAATATTTTCCCACTTGGGAGAATTATTAAGAACTAATTCAACTAAAAATCAAATTAACAATTCAAAAAATCAAATATGATTTTATATTATGATAAACAAAAATTCTATACCTCTGTATATTATATAACTATTTTAAGAGAATTGAACATATTTTCTTACTTAATTACATATATTAAATTGAATATCATTTACGTAAATTTGTTATGGAAATGCATTCGATTGTCTATCTCTCATAGGTTAACATCCGTCCCAATTATTTTATTGCCATGAGAGCATCTCCAATCCACAGGTTGCTGGATGATAGAGGAAAAGAAAAAAAATGTGGGGGAGAAAAAACAAAAAAAATAATATTAAAATAGTCCTATTAACCGACGACGATTTCAATCGAAGTGGTATCCGTCGACTGATATAAAAAGTGGAGAAAAACGCTTGTTTTTTTTTCTTTTTAGGCCCTTCCTTAACTTTGTAATTGTAATTTTCTTTTTTCAGCTGGATGATAGGCTTTCAGCCTCCTCTTTCAGCAATATGATACAATCATATGCAATTATTTCAACAAATTTTATTTGTTTATTATAGTTATGTCGTGTCCGACAACATACATCAATCAAACCCAGTTCCATAAAATAAAAACGCACGTGTTTGCAATGGTCCTTTTCATCATAAATATAGCATCTCCGTTAAACACGCATATACATATTTTGTTTTTGCACATGAGAATTACAGAATTGCCATATAAAACGACAAAAACAAACTTTGCTCCCTCTCACAACAATATACACAGAAACAGAGAGCACCAAAAACGACGCCGTTCAGTCCACCCAAAGGGTCAAGTCCACGGCACACTCCAGAGCGACGTCGTTCCAATTGAATCCCCGCTTCAGCGCCGGCGGAGTCAGAATCAAACCCTCCGCCATACTGTTCATCAGCACCGGCATATTGAACAGCTCCTCCTCGTCCACAACCACCGCCGGAGCCACGACGGCCGGAGGCCGATCAACAGAACCCATTCCTTCCCCGGCCGCCGTTGACCCCGTACGCGCCGCCGTGACCATCCCCGGCCATTCCTCGCTCCTCCGCCGCACGTCCCGGTGAAAAGGGTGGTAGCGCGTGTCCTGTAACTTCCTCCGCACGGCCCTCACCGGCGAGCCGGAGAGTTTCATCGAGCTTGACGGAGAAAACGACACGTCGTTTTTGTGAACTTGTTCCATAGCTTGAAGATTTTTTTTTTCTTTCTTGTTGTTGATTTGGAGAGGTGTGAGTGATATGAGGCATTGATACGAAATATATAGAAACAATTAAACAAACTAAGAAGGTATGGTTAGGAATCTACAGTGAAGTATTTAAAACGTGCGTATTTTGTTGGGGAAATTTTATATTATATGTCACGTGGGATATATTTCATCTGGCCCACGTGGAAACGGAAATATTTAATTAGTCTCAACGTACCTAATTAATCCCGCTTTAATTTAGGATGGTGAAGCGATAAGTTCGAATCCTTCAAGGTAATGTAATAATTGTTTGGACCATTAATAAAACGATTGGGTTATGGGGTTTGACTAGCATATTATATCGGCACTATAATTGGGTGAAGTTTCAGTAATAAGATTATGAATTTCAAAACGGGCCTTACTGTTTAGGCCCATGTAAGGGTTCTTTGACGTAAAAGATATGTGGCTGCTGGGATTCGAGCCCAGGTCTCTACGGCCACAACGTAGAATTCTTACCACTAAACTACAGCCACTGTGTTGACATCGTTATCGATAGGTTTGAATACTTTTCTTATCCAATTTCACATTTGTATGACGATCAGATAATGTATGAGTTATTCAGGTTCTCACTACAAAAGATTTAATATATATTTTTTCAGCTCCAAACCACTCAAAGTTACAAAAGATTTAATATATATTTTTTCAGCTCCAAACCACTCAAAGTTTTTTAAATTTTTTTTAGCAAAACAATATCAATATTGTTGATCAAAAAAAATACGAAGCATCAATTACATAATTTGGGATATATCCCATACGACCCAAGTTATAGTCTGGGACACCGTAAATAGGTGTACCAGCGCTCGAGATTGTAATAACCACGATCTGTTCCGCATCTGGAAAAAATCAGTAATACACATAAACTGATCATATTAACGATAACTATTCCAGATGTATACTTAGGGGATCAGACCCTATCCTCATGAGGAGGCGTGTAGACCGTTTTACCCATCTCGATTCGAGCCATCCAGTTTTCCTGAGTTGCACCTTGGTTCTGTGGTGAGAACCCTTAGGAGGAGGAGGGGAGAACTTTAGGTGGTCGAAGAGTTGCGGATGAAACCCTGCAAAAACAGAAAAAATCGACCAAACTGACCCTAAATCAGGAGGTAGATCGATGAAGCCCCCTTTATGGAAACGATACCAACATCGTAAGGAGATTAACCAGAGACAGTATAGAATTGGAGGGGAAGCGGAAAAGCTAAGTCATGAAAAAACAATAAAAAAATTGACTTGTTTGTCCACCTAGACCGGTCTTGCCCATCCAGACCCGTCTTGCTCCGCTCATGACCGCATGGGCATCCCACCCGCCTTCACCCATCCAATTTAAGAAAATCGGATCGACCTTATAAAAATCAACAGTTAAACGGTCGCCTGGGCAATTTTTTCGATACCGGTGACGCGTTAGCTCATTTGCTGACGGACTAATGAGACACTGTCTCTAAGAGCATCCACAGTGAGAGTCGGATTCGGAGAGGTCGATTAAGGTAGATAAAGGGCTAGATTCATCGCTGCTCTATAGTGGATGTTAGATTCGATCAGTCGCATCTGACGAAAATGGACAGATGGCAGGAGGATAAACGGTAAGGGAGAAGAGAGAGAAGAGGGCAGAGGAGAGAGACAGAGAGAGAGAGAGTAAAGAATCGTAGAGAGAGAATAAACGAGTTTGGCCGTCTGTAGACTTCAAGACCGTCGAAAGAGAAATGGAAACGTCAACTGCACTCACGACGGAGATTCGACTCCCACTGCTCTAAGGCTCATATGACTTATTTCAATAGTTCAATTGAACAGATAATGAATGAACACTTACTTGGGACAGGTCATACACATCCTTCTATCTCAAATTCCCAGAAGGTCTCCAAAGGACGGTTGACCCAACTTATTTTTGTATTTAAGGAAACTATTTAGATACTTTTTGACATGAAATCTTGGGAGAGATTTAACCAGGACTCTAATTGTTCACCCACATTACCAAAACGGACCAAACAGTAATAACGTACATTCCTAGTATTGGATTTGAATCAGAACATTACAAAGTGCAGCATGCTATACAGAGAATTGTCTTTAGCTAACATCCTCAGTGTCCTGTCCACATAAATTTACACATGCTCTCTGTTTTATCTCCTGGGGCAGTAATATATAACTTTCCTGCTCTTCTGGTCACAATCCTCTTCTCTCGTCTCTTATTCGTCTTCAAATTTTATTGTTTTTGTGGGCCGGAGAATCATGCTTGGGGAGCGTGGCTAGTGGGTCGGTCTTACCGAAAGGGGTAGTATCGGTAAATCACTACTTTGAACCCTCTGCTAGAGCATAAACAACAGCTGTTCTACAAGGCGCGTATACCATGAAGGAATTAGGCCGGTCATCGTACCATCCATCCTGCAGAAAATTCAAAAACACTTGAATTAAGTAGGCGGGAATGGACGGAAATTCTTGGCATGTATGGTGGTGAAAAGCGGTTTCTTACTTTGGTGAAGTATTCAGCACTGTGATCTATCCTTTTAAAACCTCCGAACAATTGTTCATCTGAATCCAAGACAATCTGAAACGGAAAAGTGTAGTTCAAGCATTTGATGCAAAAATAATAGGGATAATTGCAAATAAGTATCCTGAGGTATTCATTTTTTGCGACTTGTAGCCCTCTTCTTTGATAATTACAAAAAGTACGACGAACTTGTCTTTTGTATAAATTAGTTTCAAATGACAATTTTACCCTTGCAGTTTAGATTTTAAAATATAATAAGTAAAAAACAAAAAATCCAAACTTTCACCACTTAATTTTCTTCCTCTTTGTACAGTACGAAGAGTAAGAAATTTTAGGGACATGAAAATTTGGATTTTCTGTTCTTTAATTATTATTTTTAAAGTTTAAATTTCCAAGGGTATAATAATCATTTCAAAAACTGCAACAAAAAAACATGTTCCAAGGCGCTTTTTTTGCAATTATCAAAGAAGAGGCTACAAGTTACAAAAAGTGAATACATCAGGGTACCCTTTTGCAATTATCCCAAAATAATATAACATAAATTGGAGGCAGCTTCAAAACAGTGAATACCCTGTTCATGTGTGAAACAGGCATAAGATTGTTGATTCTTTAAATAAGCATAAGATAGCTTATACCAGGGTTTGAACTCAGGACCTCCCTTATGTTGGAAAGAGCTCTTAACCACTGGGACATGTTTGTGACCACCTTTTCTGTTATACCATGATCTTACGAGACAAGACAACTATAGCTTAAAAGCATTGTGCTATATAAAGGGTCGTTTAAAAATCAAAGGATCCTATAGCCCAGAACATAGTAGCTGCATAATCTTTTGGGAAAACACCGATAACACACCCCCTTTCAACCTTTATTAAGACAAACATGTTGCACTCACCTTTGTTTTACAAAAACACAGCCACCTTCAATTTATTATCAATAAACAATGGGTTCCATTAAATCTAAAGGTTCCGTTGCGGTCATTTAAATTTAAAGGAACCCGTTGTTTGTTAATAATAAATGAAAGGTGACTGTTTTTTGTAAGACAAAGGTTAGCCCAACATGTTTGTCTCAATAAAGGTCGAGAGGGGGTCCGTTATTGGGGCTCCCTCTAATCTTTTACAACCATGTCTCCGTGTATGACTATAAAGATAATTTGGTCCCAAGGCTCTAAGTAGACTTAAAGAATGCCACCTATACGGCTATAATTACCTTACAACTTTAGCTACTGGCATTGGAAACATAAAGCTTAGTGTAAAAAATTGTGAAAAAATCAGACCAGCTAGAACACTTGAATGCAAATATCAGAACAAATAGGTAAACTTGATGAAGATACGTTGGGATGGAATCTGAGAACGTAATGGTAGGCTGAATGACCACATATCGTACCTTGTACTTTCCTGATTTTAAGCAGCCCACCCGGTAGTCTGAATAGCTTTGACTCCAATGGAAATTAAAGACAAAAACCAGGTTTCCCCTTTCAAAGACTATAACCCGATCGCCTTCATCCTTACGTGATATATATTGGTGTTCCGAGGTCATGAACTGCAGCAGAATTTAATCAATGAATCATTTTTTTGTATTAAAAAACTGACAGTGGGTAGCATATGTTGAAAGTAACAAAGCAAAGGATAATGTCAGCTATACTGTTCAGAATCATCAATGTTAGAGCAGAGGATAACGGCAAATTTAAGAAACCATCACTGAAGTAGAAGGCTAGGAATTGATGATTAAAAAAAGTTTCTACAAGAATCACACACATCACAAAGAAACGGGCAAGGACTGACTGAAGTTACACTAAATCCTAGAAAGCCAAAAAAAAAGGAAGAATATACTGAGGCTTCACGTATGTCACCATGTCTCATACTCGATACTACTGAGACTTGAAAAGAAGATGATGAAAACAAGAGAGGACATTGCTCAAGCAATCCCTTTTGTTTTGTTGGAACAAAGATAACAACACATTTCACAATCTCCACACAAGGATCTAAAGAAGTAGAAGAACAGGAACATTGCTATAAAATTAAGCATGTCTAAAACTTACACCATAGGCATCCTCTAGATGCTGCATTGCACGGTCAAATTCTTGCAACCCGTGGTATCTTAAATATTCTGCATCCCCCTGAACATGCATAGCCAACAAATATAATAAGCATATGTGTAAGGGGAAATTTCACAAACGTGCTATGGACTATGACCCATTTTCACAAACACCCCCCACCCCCAACTTAAGACCCGTTCACATGACTACAAAAACACATTTTTAAAGCAAATTGAGGGTGGTTTTGTGAAATTGGATCATAGTTCAAAGCAGGTTTGTAAAATTATCTCTACATGTAATGCATTAATGGGAAACTTAAGATTATGCGGAAGTTATTTCAAGTAACTCTCTTAATGAATATAGTTCGCATTTCTGATTCTTATACAAACGGTGACTAAACAGATATGGAATACAAAGGCATGCTTTCCTGTGAATAGTAACTGGCACTATGAAAGAGCTTACCAGATCGAACCTACGTCGGCATTTATCAAAACTGAAATTGTTCCCCGGGATAACTTCACCAGTAGTAAGTTTCTGCTCACCCCTTGGAAAATCAATCCACTCTGAACAGAAGAGTAACAAAGGAATTACAAGAAGTTTATTTCATTCATGATAAATGACAGCAAAAACTCAATATTTGTTGAATCACAATGACCAACACGTCCTTACCAGGATGCCCCAATTCATTTCCCATGAAATTCAAATATCCTTCTCCACCTAATCCCATGGTAATAAGCCTAATCATTTTATGCAGTGCAATGCCACGATCAATGACCGGTGTCGAAGGTCCGTCCACGGCCATGAAGTCGTACATATCCTGAGAAATGTAACATGATGTAAGAATATTATTACTACAGTTAACTGCACAATTAGCTGGGTGTGGAAAAGTAGAAACCAGAAATACAGCTCTGCAACCATTAAGTCTTATCTTCAAGCTAGATATGTGAAACATACTCCCCGACCAAATATATAAATCTACCCACAGGAAAAAAAAATGGCAAGGCAATGCTATCCATGTGACATATAGAACCAACATTATTTACATATCATGCTCGTTATTGGTTTGTTATTGATTCATAGTGCCACTTGGATCCCCAACCCACCCCTCTACTCCAGGGTCCAGGTCCATCTCCAAGAAATAAATTATCAAGGAAAATATACTAAATTGTAGCACTTCCTTATTCAACAGAGAACTATAAACTAGTCAGTTTCAGGATATTAAAGCATGCATCTGACACATTGCATACAGGACACATCCCTTATTAGTCAGTATTACTCGCAAACAGAGGGAAAAAATGCCTAACCTTGTCCATTAACCAGAATGCTATTGTCTTGTCACCAACTAGAGCTTGATCATGACTTTCAGCATAAGATACACACTTTTCTCGCCACCTTCTATTGGTAAGAGTGTGAATAATATCACCCATCTGCCAATATTGATCCGGTTTCCTGCGCACAGTGTAGACACAAGGTAAATATTGTCTCTTTATGGACACATGGGCTGATATAAGGTATTCGACAATATATATCGTGTCTTAAGTCAATAACTCAATATAAAATGCATGATTGCATATTAACATGACCTTTACAATGTCTAAATAGGTGGCAAGGATTTGATTGCTATTCTGTTAAAATTTGACCCTTCATAAGAATAATGAAGTTCAGAAATTTTCCTCGATCTAGAACATTTTAAATCATCACCACTCCAAAAGAAACTTAGAACATTTTAAAGTTTAATAATATGGATTAAAACATTAATACATTAAGCAAAACATTGTTTGTTCTTCTTAACCAGGATTAAATTTAACCACCAAAAAACAAAGGGGTGGAGTAGAAACTATAAACTATTTTAGCAATATTAATAGTGTCTAGAGAAACATACTGGAGAAGCTCAATCCATTTATCAGCAACGGCCATGTGCAGACGGTAATCAAATCCCACACCACCATCCTGAAGAGGAACGCAGAATGTTGGCATTCCACTAACCTGTAGATCAATGAGTTTACGATAAAGATAGATCAGTCAGTAGATTTCTTAGCAATTTTCTAATCAATCTTGCAAAACAAATTCTAGCTGATAAATAATGATTCTTCTGTTCCACTTCTTTTCAGCACTACTCAGTCTTATTTTATTATAATTGTCAAAGTTGCACCACAAGCAAATGCAACCGGGTTAAGGTAAAATTAACTGAGAAAAATCAAGTTAACAAATTACAATTGTACTTCATTTACTGCATCCCGATAGCATGGGTCAATATCTCGAACCAAAAATTGGGGACTGATTAACGAGTCCTACCCATATAAAAGGAGATGGATGAATTATAATGGTATAGGCAAATACACGAAGGTGTGTCAATTTTTCCGAATGACAACTTGCTGATACAAATTTCAAATACCTCCTCCTGCACTGATGAACAATGATGCTCCTAGAATTTTGCCATTATCATAAAACTTATAAGGACCTGAATTCTGACCATTCTGATAAAGACTCATTTAACATATTGTGTAGGTTTGAGTTTCCTTTCAGTTCCACCCAGCCTCCTTATACGTTACTATGACATTCCATAGAAAACTATCAGGCATGTTTTCCAATAGGGATACATTATAAGCTAAACAAGTGCATGGAGGGATATAATTGAATCTATCTGGGCATTATTACTTCCCTATGAACCACGGAATATAAATAAAGTTGATGAAACGGTATCATAATCGTAATATCCAAAACCAATCAATTGAAGTCATCAATTTCATTGTTAAGATGAATTTACTTACATCTTCACCAATGGTAACAGCCTCGGGGAAGAGCCCATGAATGAGATCGTTAACCAGCATCAAATATACAACAGCATCTACGTCGGTTGTCAAGCCAAAATACTCTTCGTAATTACCAGTGAAAGTTACCTGCATAGAATACACACGAAACACATATATCAAATTAGTATTCCATCTAAAGTGGTGGCAAAATATATTATTGTAACAGGTACATTAACATCTAAAAGCATCTGTAAATAATTCATCTAATGGAAATGAAAGCATAAGCTACTATGCATCTTTACATATTGATACCACCAAGAACATTCTTTCCAAGGCTATCTCGCCATGCCTAATTGATTGAATATCATAATCTTGATTCATACCCTTATTATTCAATTTCAGCACTATAATTACTTTTCTACTTTGGAGTTAAGTTGTTTCTTTTTATTCATTTTTGTAAGAAACACACTTGAATGGAAACTGAAAAGGTGCAAGACCAGAAAGGATAAGGGCATCACGTTGAATGCATTATGCATAACTCCATCTATTACTCAAATGTAAGAGTACATTCAGCAAGGCTGGGGCAAAAAAAATTACCAGTGATTCCCAGATTATGTCAGGAAACAAGTGTTATGCCACCGTGGTGAGTGTCACACGGCTTACAAATAATGAACTTAAACAGAATGGTTGGTTTACTCATTCCAGAGAGACAAAATTAAGTATAAGTTATAAGATCAAAGAAGATGCCTGTAATCCATGGTGAGTGTACATCATTGATGTCACACCGTCAAATCTGAAGCCATCAAACTTGAATTCTTCCAGCCACCATCTTGCATTTGAAAGAAGATACCTTAGTACCTACATTAATTAAAACGAGTTAATTGCTGTAGTCTACAATAAGAAAAAAAAACTACACAAAATCTAACTCCATATATAACCCCTAAAAGTGTTGCAAGATGGCACATACTTCCCAGCTTCCATAATTGAAGAGGCGGGAATCCCACATCCAATGATACCCTCGCGAGCCAGAATGGAAGTAGTGACTATCAGTTCCATCAAACATGTTCAGCCCATCCAACACATTATTTGATGCATGGCTGGATTCATTCCATATTAGCAAGTATTTTATTAAAATGCACACCAGGTTAATAAGATTGAAAATAGTAAGTAAATAAATAAATAAGTTGATAGAGGTCATAACAAAAAATCCACACAACAACTTGAGCGATAAATCATTAAAAAAAAGGTTTCATCAAAACATAGATTCATAGATATCACAGCATGCACTTGTCCCTTCAAAATCCAATTTCGCATCTGTTCTTTGAATGATATAGTTGATGAACAAAATTATATGATGACTGGAAAGTATAAGAACTGCAATAAGATCATTGTAGTCATCAAAAACTTATCACTTGAAATTTTCAGGCAATGGATATTTGCTTCTTTAACATTTTTTGTTCAGTATTCAATTCCATCTAAAGGAGAAAGACAGCAATTAGCAAATTCCTACAGCCAGATAACTGAAGCATTATAATGGAAGAAAAGAGACCCACAAGTAAAGTTATAGTCTACGAATTGTTAGATTCAAGTACATATATGCATGCACACACTTTGAATATGTGAGGTGTTTGGTAACTTCATATATGCACGACGAGAAGATACCGCATACAAAAACACCATAGCCAGCTAAGCGTAGTTTGTTGCATAACTTAAATCACTACCTATGAACGATATCCATTAGAACAAGCAGACCGAGCTCATGAGCTTTATCAATCAGAGACTTCAGATCATCAGGAGTTCCACACCGACTGCTAGGTGCAAAGAAGTTTGTGACATGGTACCTGTATCACATACCAATAAAACTCTAAGTTAATTGTATAAGACAACAAGCATCAGAAACGACCAATTAACGCCATGCTGTAACCCAGATCGCATGCCCCAGTCATTCGACGAAATGAATTAGCATAAAAACCAAGGATAATATCACATACTTAAAAGAAGAAATTACCCAAAGCTGGCATAATAGGAATGTTCTTGAATGGCCATTAACTGAACAGCATTGTAGCCAAGCTTTTTAATGCGAGGAAGCACCTCATCTCTAAAATTGGCATATGTGTTGATCATTGGCTTCTGCATCTCAGAGTGTCAATGGTAGTTTGAGGATTTGAGAAGGAAAAAAAAATATACAACATAATATGAAAAAGGATGGAAAAGCATAGTAAAATGGCACAACTTTCCCCTGTTGATTGTTTAGCTGATTAGAGATAGCACAAGTTCTCAGCACGAAAGGAATTTAGTAAAGGAGAAGGAAAACTGATAATCTTTTTTGGATGATTTTGCCTTTAAGTTAAAGAAGGAAATAGAAGAACTCTCAATTCACTACTTAAGGAAAAAAGATTCATACCGTACTACTCATTCCAACGTGTGCCTCATAAATTCTAAGTGATTTTGGCCTCTTTGGTTGAGGATGTTTGAACACATAAGTTTCCTGCCAATAACCAAATAAATGCATCACTAATCCTTCACACTATGCACACGGCAAGGTCTACGATATAATTTTTTCAATGACTGGATTATTCACAATCATTTGGTACCTCTTCAGGTGGATCATAATAGATGCCATTGAATGGGATCTCACCCGGAGCCTGAACAGAGAACTTTATCCAAGCAGGAATTGAGTCTTTAATGCCAGATGGGGTATCCATGCGAATCTACAGTAACAAAACAAGAGTCGTGCTAAAAGCGAAGGAGAATCGGTTCAAAAATAGTTTGTTACCTTTGCCTGATGATAATTTTTATGACATTGACATCAGGTTGAACTCAAACTTGCAGTTCATGAAAAAGAAATTACCTTCACACGGGAACCATGCGGAAGAGATGGAGAACCATCAGCATTATTTGGCAAAAAGATCTCCCAGACACCAAACTCATTCTGCAACAAAAGAACAAATGAATTTCATAAGATACTTATTTTTCTTTAAGCACTATAGATGTATCAGAAGATTCAAAACAAACAATATTTACAGAAACCTAGTAGGACACAGCCACTAAGGTTTATTATGGAACTAGATATCATGAACAAAATTGAACTAATACATAGTTAGCGACTGTCTTTTCTATTTAAGATTTCAGTTGACTGGCATAGTCATCAAATCAATTGGATATGCATTCACAAAAAAGAAAAGAAAAAGAGAACATACCCGGGTCATAATATCCGCATTAGGGTTCCAGTTGTTGAAATCTCCAATCAAAGCTGCTGACTGAAAAGGAGGAGAATCACCAACATGACGAAAAACAGAAATGACAATGATCACACAGCATTTAAATTAGACCAAATATTAAAAATCTCCAACTAAAAGAGGCATATTTCTAATGAAATATCTAGACTCTCCATGAAGCTTGTGCTTGAGTAATGTAGACCTCCATAGCCAACCCAAATTATGGCATTGTCTATCATATAACTGGAAAATGAATCCTGATGTGCCATGTAGTTCTATAAAAGTTGAAAGTTCAAGTTAACACAAGCCTTCAGATAAGAAAAACAGAGATTACACTCTCTGCATTTGTATTAGTCTGTAGATTTTTTGCTATCCATAAAACTATTCTGAAGGTTGCAATTGTGAGGATGATACAAGAGCAGGGTCAAAAGACTTATAGACCATTATCAGAACCAGTATAAGTTCATCTACCACTTCACGCACGCGCACACACACACACACATTTTCCAAGGTGTCAAGATTGACCATGTCAGGACTTAAACCTAAATCTGAACTAAATATGGCCCTGATTTGATAAAAAGATGCAGCGTTTTGTGAGAATAAAAAATCACAAGTATACTGAAGATTTGGGATTTGTATACCTTAGCTCCTGGTGCCCACTCTCTGTAAGTAATACCTGTTTCACTGAAAACCAGTTGATACTTTTAAATGGCAATGCTTGAACCACTTGAACATGATATTTGTAAGTGTGGGTTTACATTCAAAGGAAGAAACAACAACAACAAAAAATGCTTGCACAACATAAAATATGATTAAATGAAGGGTGTAAAAAAGAAAATTAATACTAGCGAACAGATCCACACTAAGGATTTGGTAACCGATTGCAGACAATGGAGAACAAGTATTCATGTGAATGACTCAATGTGATATGCATTTGGTTCATGGAGCCTGCCCCAATTGATTGGGTAAATGGCTAAGTTGCTGTTGTTGTTGTAATACTAGCGAGCAGAGTGCATGCATTAGAGTGCAACTCAGTGAATTTCAAAACCACATAAACTGTTCAAAACCTCATCTGCAAAGCTAGAACAGGGGGTATATGACCATACTGTTCAGTAATTTTCTCTTTCAAAAGCCTAGATGCATGTAGGACTTATTTTTAATTGATTGTGAGTTAAACCCAGGATGAAAAAACAATTGAAAGTACAACAAAGTAAGGGGGGAGTGACTAGAAGTAGGATTTAAAAGTGGAAAGCAATCTATTTCAAAATAATTCTTGCAAATCAAATCATTCAGAAAGAAAAAAAAGTGTATATGAGATTGAAGCTCAATATAGTGAGGAGGTCGGACAAACTGGACAAAACACAACAATAAAGCTGAAACAGGCGAGGCAATAGTCATACAAATATAATAATTCCTTGAAGGGATTGATTGCATGACTAGATAACAGTTAATGCATCATCTATTAAAGCTGAAAGTACATAACAAATCACCAGAATTCTAAAAACTAATAAAAATATTCAAAGTGTCTGATAACTTTAGGATAGCCATGGGAGGTAAGGTGTTAAAGTGTTGAGCTAGGCTGAGCAGCTCAAACGTAATAAACAAAAATCCAATAGCTGAAATGGGTATTATAAACTGATGACTCCCAACCTTACTTATTGAAGTGGGAAACAATGAACTTTAAAACCACTGTTTTGTAGCATTTAAGATTGCATATATGTTGCCACTAACAGCAGAAGATTACATCCATATTGCAAATAGCATGTTAACAAACAAGGTTTCCTTTACAAGTTTCAATCATCACCTCCTCACTTCTGTATACCCACCACCTAATCATTGGAACAACTGTTCTTTGTGGATCTAAAAAGAATATTACGTCTTAAAAAGTGCATATATGCAATAAACATGGAAACTGTCCTTTTCATGCAACAAAAGAGAGACGGCATTAGCATCAACCTAATGATACTAGAAAAGAGTTGCACCTTTTAGTGAAACCAAGCTTTTCGTAACCACGGGAAAATGCCTCTAAACCACCTTCATACTTGTCAATCTCCTGACGCATTTTTTTGTAGTGTCCATAACTGTATGTGTCAATGATCAGATACATCATGGAATAAATAGGTCAATCTCCTCATGCATAATTCTAAAGAAATTACTTGTACATCTATTGTTGGCTCAGCCTTCAACATATACAAATAGAAGACATGGCAATATTTTTACCGGTAATCAAGATGAGCACGGTAACTTTTCAGAAGAGGATCTATTTCATAGATTTTCTGTCCCAACCCAGGTGGGGGAATAGACTTTGGTCTCGTTACACTGATATCAATGCCTACTTCCTCTTCCATCAGAACTGATGTATCTTTGCTCAGAGCTTCATCAACACCTACATCTGATGAAGACACAGAATCTTGGTCACTATCGGCCTCATCCTTGATCTCCTCATCATGTTCTGGTGTTTGATCATCTACATCATTAAATACCTAAAAGAAGAACCATCCAGGCAAAAGCAGACATGAATCGAGGAAATAAGATATAAACAAAAATGACTCTATTGACCAATCACAAAGCATGCTTCTGAAGATATGGACAGTATGAGAAACTAAGAGATGTGGAAAACTATCCAAGATGAGTTTAATCTTGATATGGATAAAGAAATATGCTTATTTTAGCTCGTTACAACAATATCTTCTGCTCCTCATACCCTCCACCTCGCCATCAAAAATAAAATAGTAGGCTTCAGTTTGGAGCAGGAAACATCAGTTTCCACAAGCAACTTCCAAATGTCAACCGAAATTAGATCAGCAGCTATCCATAGTCGAAACGAGTATTACATAAGAAAGACAGTTACAAAATCCATTTAAGTATCCAAGAGCCGTGGAAATGGATATTCTAGAGCGAGGCATAGCTACCTAGCTATTTAGCAACAACAAAAATCTTGAAATGTTAACTAAACTTAGGCTCTACATAACATGGTTATGGTACACTATTTCTTTTTTGTTATATCACCATATAAAGTAACTCGCTATTAGCATTAAAGACTCGTACAAAAGCATTCAAGTTTCTTAACTCTTAAGTGTGCTTTGGTGCACACTAGGAGATGTAAGCTCACGAACCTCGGGATCTTCTACAGATGTGCCGGGAGTTTCCAACTGATCTGTTGAGGATAAGGAAGTCCCAACCTGGCCTCCAGGAACTAGGACTTTCTCAGATGCAGCAACTGTTGCAGATGGGGAATCAGAATCCTGTGAAGATTTTACAGCACAGATCTTCCCTACAAACAGAAATGAAATTGGTTTACACTATGCAGTAAGAAGCGCAACAAAAGTACTAATAATTTGAACCTAATCTACCTATGTTTGAGAATTCTTACTGAATATATGGAAATATGAATTGCATTTAAGTACGGGAGTAATCGAGCCATTTCATTCACATATGTTCTAACTATGAGAAATACAAATATGTTACTGCAATGCCTGGAAGCTCAAAATATTCTTGTTGGAACCCCATAACAAGAAAAAACATTCTTCATCATCGTCCATAACCGTAAAAAAAACATCTCCCCAGAATCTCAATTCATATATCAAAGAGAACATCCAACAAAACAGAGTATCCAATGAGATACCTTTAACCACATGTATATTCTGAACAAAAGTAAGGAAGAAGAAGAAAACTCCATATTCAAAGGGATTCTAGTAGTGTTTAACCACTGATAATGATGTCTGGTTACCACCTCACAATTAATATACTGATGTTGCTCATAGAGCTTTCTAAAGCAATCGTATCAGACTATACATGGAGCTCCTCTGTCTGGACTGACTGTTTGTACTTGACTGCTAAATCCTGCCAGATGCATCTACATCCATAAGAATTCACACTCCACGGCGCCTTTGCTTTTCCTAGGGCTTACACCTCACCCTTAATTTTACTATGAACAGTAAATTTTCTTCAACAGTCTCTCGTTGACATGTCCCCACCCCCAATATCTAGCGCAGCCTCATTCCAAGGTTAACGTATACAACTTCGCTTCCAAAATCCATCAGAAACCACTGGAAATTTCTCTCCAATGGTTGGCAAGCTTTATAAAAGACAAAAAGAAAGTTCAACTTCCAAGTTCCCATAAAAGCTTACTTGTCTTCAAAATTACTCGTCCAAAAAGGTGCTATTAATCTATCTTTCATTTTCATCTGAACAGGGACAAGGCCAATGACAATTTCACTTCTCTTTGAATCCCTCTGCCTCCCGGGGCCACTAATTAGTGATTGTACAAAACAGACATCAAATTTCAAAGAGAAACAACAAATTCGAACTCATTCTTACAATCCGAATACTCTCCATCCACTACAGGAGCCAGTCGTAAACCCAAAAGACCACACCTCAGCTCCATTGAGCTCCGCTACCTATTCAGCTGCCGTGAATCGTCAGTCAGGACACTCGTTCCTCAATTACGCGAACTCCATTGAAATTCAACAAACAGAAATGGCCATACACACATCGAATCAAAAACAATTCGCTGATTCACATCAAATAGCATCCGTAACCGAATCACAGAACAATGCACAACGACATTCAACTACAAATCGACAGTTCGCCGAAATCAACCAAAGAGCCGCGACTCAAACTCAAATTAAGCAAAAAAGAGCACAGTTCGGCGGTAAAGTGGAAAAGACGGAGAAGAACAGACAAGTACCAGACAGCGAGGTCTTCTTCGAGAAAATAGACAGAGAAGTAGCCCTGCGATCGCCATGGGAGCTGGACTGCGACAACAACGACGACGACGACGAGTAGACGGAGCCGGCGACGGGGAATCGGATCCCAGGCAAAGTGTACACCATCGCTCACCGGACCTAGGGCTCGGATCGAGAGGAGAAGCGGTTCCGAAGCAGATCTGAGAGGGAGAGAGAGAGAGTGGTGAGCTCAATGCGCCGGGAGGCGAGAGAGAGAGAGAGAAAATATCAGGAGCACGATATTGTACCGTTCGTGACACTTCACTTGAGGCCACTGGTGGGGTGGTACGTGTGAAGGGGAAAGTTTTGCATGGGGATGGGGTGGGTGGGGCCTACATAAATCCTTCTCGATCGTCCATCTTGGTCCGGTTGGTATCCTCTGCGGGCCGCCACATGGGTGTTTTGGTGGTACAGATCAGGAGTGTGCGGTCATGAATCGGCGTGTCATGGTTTGTCCGTATCGTACTCATTATCAGGAAAAAGGAACTTTTTAACATTGTCGTAACTTGTAAGTTGTAACTGTGTAAATATGGAAAGTAAATTGGTTTGATTGTCCCAATTAATTTTTATCGTCCAAATAATACGTTACTACTTAGGTCATAATTAGAATCACGGATGGTTATAAAAAAAATCCCGTATTTATTTTTTAGAAGGAAAACTCTGTTTCAACACGATTCCGATGTTACTTTCTTAAATTATTTTTTTTATAAAAAAATCATAACAGTTAGTTATCGAAAATTATTAAAAACTAACGAAATTTGTTCGAACCGTCAAGACCCGATAATTGATCATGCGAAATGTGAAATTTGTCTTAAGAAAAAGTCAGTTAGAACTTTAAAAAAAAGGTCAGATAGAGTTATGAAACGAGATTTGTCTACTATTTAATAATCCTAGTTGACTTTTTTTTTCAAGGCAAACTTGACATTTCGCAGGGTCAACTAACGGTCATTGACGATTTGATCGGATTTCGTTGAGTCCCCCTAAGTATTTCGGGGGTAGAGCAATTAACAATAGCACATTTTCTTCAGCATCGACACCACCATTAATTAATCCATCCACACAATAAGCATGAACTTCATCTACCAGCACATCACCGGCCTGAACAGCTCCATTATATGTTTCATCATGAATTGCGGCTTCATCCTTCACAGATGCTTGGGCAAGGACCACATCGACACTGAATTTCTCGATCCTAATCGAGGCTGTCAGGGGTGGATTTGGTCGTGCCGTGATCGCACTACGCCAGCCTTTCGCATCTGCGACACACTAATACCGTCGCAGATGTTAGCTATGGTGTCGCAGAAGTAA
>JAYMTN010000197.1:0-19872 GCA_036897425.1 Erodium trifolium
TGTTCAACTATAACGATCAAAACGTTCGTTTGCCTCTATGAACCAGATATCCTATGCAAGTTGTTCCGCCATGCACCGCGCGGTGCCCCCACCTAGTATTTATAATTTTGTAACTTATTAATTAAACAATGATATCTTTGTACAAATATTTATAGCTATGGGAGAAAAAGTGAAATGCGATGACCCTAGATGAACAGGACAAAAAAGTAAAAGTAAAAGTTTATTTGGTAATTTCTTTTGTTTTGTTTAACGGATACTGAATGATACATTAAACGAGAATAAAACAACATAATCAAAATACTGAAGGAAATTCTTGTTAATGATCAAAATAATTCAATCTTTAGTTATTATGGTGAAGTATGTATTACCAAGAACTTAATGCTTTTCATTAATTTTGAACCAATGAAATAATGAGCATATGTATATAATTACCATTTCTTATTCACATGAATAAGGAAACAAATCTTGGGGATTTGTCAATCGAGACAAATATCCATCGGATTCGTAACTTCCCCATATATCTCTTCTAGCTGTACATAATCAAGTAGGGTCCCGTTAATTAATTAATTTCTATAATACACATATCCTCACATATAAATACATAGGCTCCCCTCTCCTTCACTTGAAGCTGCCGCCGACTTCAGACAACCATGGAAACAATGTTGTCGCTTCCTGTCTATGTTCTGTGTCTGGCCCTTCTCGTCGGCTCTGCATACGCAGTGGAGGAGCATCTTCTGAATCCGGCCAAACTCAAGATGTTCGTGGATGAGCTCCCAGATATGCCCACACTCAGAGGCTATGATCTCGTCAATAATGTCCCCAAGCCCAAGTCTCTCCACATTGGCATGTTCCGCAAGAAATGGGTATATATGCTTCTCTCTATGACTTCAGTTCTTCACAAATAGGCCGGGTAATTAAACAGTTAAACACGGGTTTTAGAGCTAATCACTGTTTCTAAACTTTGCTCCTGTTTTTCAAATGCAACTCCTACCTTTGGAAATCACACATGTGCCTAGTTATCATCAAAAGTTTGTCCTAATCAAAGCTGACACTTCTCTTCTTCCTTGGCATCACCAAACCTTTTTGTTATTTTATCTTCTTCCTTACGAATTTCATGTCTCGCTTTTTAGATTTTGAAGATGGCATCAAAGTTGTGTCGTCAAAAAAATATTATAATTTATTTTATTCACCAAATGACTGCTATACCCTTATCCTCAACCTTGCCAATGCCAGGGACGAATCTGGTCTTTTGCCCAAATATTTATTAAATGTTTTTTTAAACTGAAGAGAAGAGCATTAAAAATGAGGTCTTGATCTAATAGCTGTAATTGCACTGCAGAAATTTCACAGAGACCTACCCCCAACCCCCGTGTTTGCCTACGGTACCAATAAGTACACCGCAACAGTGCCCGGTCCCACCATCGAGGCCATCCACGGCGTCGACACCTACGTGACGTGGCAAAATCACCTCCCTCCGAAGCACATTTTCCCGTGGGACCCAACCATACCGACTGCCAGGCCCGAAACCAATACTGGGATCCCCACCGTGGTGCACCTGCACGGCGGTATCGACGAGCCCGAGAGCGACGGCAACGCACGCTCCTGGTTCACCGCCAGATTCGGAGAGACGGGGCCCACTTGGACCAAGAGGAAGTACCACTACCATAACGCTCAGCATCCCGGCAATTTATGGTACCATGATCACGCCATGGGGTTGACTCGAGTCAACATCTTAGCTGGCTTGCTTGGGGCCTACATCATACGTCAGCCTGACGTGGAGGACCCACTCGGCCTCCCCGACGGTCATGAATTCGACCGCGTCCTCGTCGTCTTCGACCGCGCATTTCGTACTGATGGTTCCATATACATGAACTCTACCGGAGACAACCCCTCTATACACCCCCACTGGCAGCCGGAGTATTTTGGTGACGCCATCATCGTCAACGGCAAGGCGTGGCCTCGTCTGACCGTACGACGCCGTAAATACCGGTTCCGCATAATCAACGCCAGCAACGCTCGATTCTTCAGATTCTTTTTCACCAACGGCCTTCAATTCACCCACGTGGCCGCCGATTCCGCTTATCTCGAACGCCCCGTCACGACCAATGAGACCCTCGTGGCCCCATCCGAGATCATTGACGTGGTCGTTGACTTCTCCTTGTCAAAGTCTGACTCCGCCGTGCTAGCCAACGACGCGCCCTACCCTTACCCGTCCGGCGATCCAGTGAACCCATCAAACGGGCATGTAATGAAGTTTTTCATCAGAAGGGATCGAGAGCAAGACACGTCACGAGTACCGGAAGATTTGGTAAAGTATCCACGTCCGGATTTATCCAGTGTGACGCGGACACGGTACATCGTGATGTACGAGTACGCTAGCGCCATCGATGAGCCGACGCATCTGTTGATCAACGGTAAACCGTCGGACGCACCGGCGACGGAGACGCCGAAAGTGGGGAGCAGCGAGGTGTGGGAAGTGATCAACCTGACGGACGATAACCATCCGCTGCACATTCATCTGGGGATGTTCGTGGTGTTGGATCAGACGGAGATAGTGGATGTGGATGAGTTCAAGAGCTGCATGAATGAGATGAACGACGCGATCAAGTGCCACGTGAACAAGTACGCACGTGGGAAGAAGATAGAGGTGGCGGCTCACGAGAAGGGGTGGAAGAACGTGTACAAGATGAGTCCCGGGTATGTGACGAGGATAATGGTGAAGTTCGCATACATACACACAAATGCATCGTACCCGTTCGATGCGACAGCAGAACCCGGCTACGTGTACCATTGCCACGTAAGTGTTGTTCTATCTATACATCTTTGTTTGAAATGAGCCTTGTTCATTTAATTGAATTGATTTTGAATTTTGGCAGATACTGGATCACGAAGACAATGTCATGATGAGGCCTTTGAAGCTGACCAACTGATATCGGATCTTAATTAATGTTTTGTTTCCATTTTGTATTTGCAGATCAAAATTAGTTTATTTAGCAGTTGCTATTGCTACTGAAGAAGAAAAATCTGTTTAGTTATTTTGCATTGTGTTCTTTTGTTTGGTCAACACTAACAGTAGTGAAAATGGTTGCATATTTAATAACTAGTGTATAATAAAAACAAATATGATTAATATATAAGTGATACGATAGAATTTTGTAGATTCAGTGGCGGTGGGTACTAAAATAATGAATTGAAAAAGACAAAAACTCCCCTTTCCTATCTATCAGTCAAATTTTCATTCCTTGTGACGATTGTTTCTTCCTCTGTTACCAATCCCATGTAAGTTGTAATTCTGGATCTAGCTTTGCTTCTTTTAATTTCTGCATCACGTAAATGTTTAATATCTCTGTTGCGTTTGTTATATTTTGGTTCTGAAATGATAATTTTTTTGCTAGCTTGTAGCTGATTGCATGTTCCATCTCCAGAACATTTCCTGCTTGATTCAGATGTGTATTAATGTTTATAATCGGTTGAAAGTTCAGATGCTACATGCTGAATTGTTTCATGTGTATTCGAAAGATATGCCAATTTAGAGGGAAGCTGAAGCTGGGCACTAAAACTGAAACCTAGTGAGCCTTTCAATAGTGTTTGGAAAAACTAGTTTCTAAGAATTGAACTTGAGATTCCGGAAATGACTTGTCATCTAGCAAGAGATTCACAACCACAAACTGCCAATATGGATGTTACTACTTACTAGCCCAAACTGTAAACTGAAATTCCTAACCTGCTTGCTAATTTTATATGTACATTATTGATATGAATGCTAGAAAAATTGTTGTCATGGAACGTTAACAATTGTGGAGGTTAAAACTTTTAAGCAGGCATATGATTTTTATTTTTCGCACAAGATAGATAAATTAGGGATGTAGGACATGTCTTGATGTTTAAAGTGCTAGATTAATATGGTATGTGCAAGTTTGCACATGGTATTGCATCATCGTTGAAAAAACATGGGAAAGCTTATATTTTAACCTTATTGAGTGAGGGATAGAAGAATTTTGGAGACTGTCAAGTCTTGTTCGCTATGTATTTTGGAGACTGCTATGTCTTAATTCAATGGTATCTTGGGGACGCCAGGTTGTGTTCAAAGGTAAATTAAGAAAAACATGTATGAGTATGACAATTTCACAGGTGGAGATCCCTTGGGTAGATAAACTTTGACTATTTGTTCAAATGATCAATATTTTGGAATACCATTGAATTACTACTACTGCTACACATTGTTTACTGCCATTCATTCTTTTTTTCGTTTGTACTCTCGTATACCCTTCAGTACCCAGTATTTGACCTTCTGCACCGTTCTTTTTCTGATCAAAGTCATTTCATTACGTTTACTTCTTTCTGAAGGTTCATATCTTGTTGAGTGCTACATTGTTATTTGCCTTGTGTTTCTGACATTGCTAATGGAATCTTGGATGAATAGCTTCCCAGACATTGTTTGATTATCAGGTTAGTAAGAATTTCATTTATAATAATATACAGCATCGACAGATTAGCTTTTTATCAAATTCTAAGATCTCTATGCGTGATTATGTATAGTCATTAGCTAAAATTGTATACAGTTAATACTGGCCACGTAAACTAGTTAAGTTGATTACTCAGTTACTAAAAATTACAATTCTTGTTTCTAGATCGCAGTACTAACACAATTTTATATCATCAATATTTAGTACGTACAATTTATGTTGTAGGGTCGTCCATGTAATTACTCTATACCATTTATATTCTACCCCTTTCCTTGTATGTGGTTTTGCAGTGACCAACTAAAGATGATTACATTTCTTGATTATTCTTGTTTCTGTAATTAGGTTATTGCTCAGTTGTAGGCAAGTTAGCTCGATGGACTGTTTGAGCCAGATGTGTAGCATTGTACCTTGCTTGTGGGCATGCTCGGCCAAGCATGCAGCTTATATTAGTGATTTTGAAGGCAACCTAATCTCTTTGAGGACTGCAATGGATGAACTCAACAACCAAAGACAAGATGTGAGGAACAGAGTGAGAGAAGCAGAGGAACAACACATGAGGCAAACAAACAAAGTCAACGGCTGGCTGTGCAGTGTTGAATCCCTGGAAAAGAAAGTGAACCCAATTCTGCTCAAGAGTTCTCAACAAGTTGGAAAAAAATGTTGCTGTCCTAACAACTGTTGGTCTAGCTACAAGCTCGGCAAGCAGGTGATGAAGATGCTTCCTCAAGTCACAAGACTAACGGAAAAAGGACAATTTGACTCTGTTGCTGATAAACTACCACGACCTCTAGTGGACGAGCTGCCTATGGAGAATGCTATGGTGGGATTCGAATCAAAGTTTCAAGAGGTCTGGCAATCTCTTCAAGATAAAGATTCCTCAATTATCGGATTAGTTGGAATTGGGGGAGTAGGCAAAACTACCCTCTTGAAGCAACTTAACAATGAGTTCCTTAAGACAAGGCATGAGTTTGATATAGTCATATGGATTGTGGTCTCCACACAAGCAAATTTGGGAAGGATTCGTGACACCATTAGGAGCAAATTAAACATCCCAGATCACTTGTGGGAGAATAAGAGTGAGGATGAAAGAGTTGCTCTCATATTCAACAAACTTAAAGAGAAGAAGTTTGTGGTGCTCCTAGATGACTTATGGGAGAGAATTGAACTCTCAGAAGTGGGTATTCCCCAACCTTGCACGGAGAAAATGTCAAAGGTTGTGTTTACAACTCGCTCACAAGAAACTTGTCAATGCATGGAGGCTCAGAAGCTCATAAAAGTGGGTTGTTTGCCCCCAGATCAAGCCTTAAACTTGTTTTGCTCTAAGGTTGGGGAAGATGTGGTAAAATCTCATCCAGAGTTATGGGAGCTTATCAATGATGTCGCTAGCGAGTGTCAAGGTCTACCACTAGCTCTTATTGCTATAGGGCGATCCATGAAAGATAAAACAAATGCTCGGCAATGGAAGGATGCGAAAAGGGTCTTGAGGAAGTATCCATCAACTTTTCCAGGTATGGAGGGTCAAGTATTTTCTAAGCTGGTATTCAGTTATGACAGCTTGCCCACTCGGATACTTCAGAAATGTTTTGAATATTGTTCTATATTCCGAGAAGATCAGAGTATTGAAGAAGATGAACTCATTAAAATATGGATTGCTGAGGGATTACTAGATGAATATGATAGCGTGTATGATGCACTTATCCAAGGAAGACAAATCATTGAAAGACTGATACAAGCATGTTTGTTGGAGGTTGGTGAATGGGAAGGATATGTTCAAATGCATGATGTCATCCGGGACATGGCCTTATGGCTTGTTTTTGGGCGGGGGGGGGAGAAGAACAAGTTTGTGATAGATGTGGTGAGTGCTCACGATGATGGTACCTCAGCTGCACATAACGTAATGCCAAAATGGAGAAATGCAGAAAAGGTATCGCTCTGGGGAGATGCTATATCATTCAAGTCTCTGGTTGGGTTGTCATCTTGTTCCAATCTCAGCACTTTGATAATTAGAAACACAAAGCTGAAGATATTGGCCGGTGAAGTTTTTCAAACGATGAAATCCTTGAAAGTTTTGGACTTGTCATACAACGGTGAGTTGATTGAATTACCGGTGGATATTGGTGAGTTGGTTGATTTGGAATACCTCAATGCCAGGTTTACAAGCGTGACGAGATTGCCAGTGGAGGTTGAGAAATTGAAGAAACTGAAGTTCTTGCTGCTAAATTACAGAACAATAGTTCCAGGGAAAGTTCTATCAAATCTTTTGGCGTTGCAAACATTTGATCAACATGAAGGATTGCGTTTGAGTCTTGCTTGCGATGATGATGATGAAGACAGGGTAACGGAAAAGGAGATGCTAGAACAGTTAGAGGGGTTGCCACACATAATGGATCTCTGTCTGGTGTTAAGCTGGGCCACATCTATCCAGTTTTTCTTGGACTCTCAGAAAATACAAGGTTGTACTAGAATGTTAACACTGGAGTGGGTTGATCCTCTACCGGACTTGCTTGATTTATCTTCAGGAAAGCTGATGAAACATCTGGAGTGGCTTAAAATGGAACGTTGCGACATGTCAGAAGTAAAACTAGGATACCGAATCACCGGTGAACCTCAGTACTCTACTCACTATGGCAATAACCTCCGGCGCCTATTCATTGTGGAATGTAAAAATATAAGAAACCTGAGCTCACTCATCTATGTACCCAACATTTGTGGTATTCATGTGAGTCTTTGGAGGAATTGGTGAGTGAAGAAACAGGTGATGATAATTTGCACAAATTATTGTTCTCCAGTTTGGTGTCTCTAACTTTATGGAATCTACCAAGGCTGAGGAGCATATGTGGGAAGAGTGCTTTACCATTTCCTTCCCTGAAAGAGATGGAAGTAATAGATTGTGACAGTCTGAGTAAACTTCCATTGGATTGCGATACGGTGAAGACGAGTAACGTAGAACTGAAGATCAAAGGATGCAGTTGGTGGTGGGATAAGTTGCAATGGGAGGGCCAAGCAGCCAAGGATGCTTTTGCTCCCAAATTTCAACAGGTATTGTCTTTGCTATTTATTCTCCTCTTTCTTTCTTTTTTCAACTTAAATTCAATCTAAATCTTCTCTTCTCTTTGAAGGTCTCATTCCCAATACAACCACTTTAGTACTCAGACTGGTGTCTGTGGAGTCAAGTAGCCATACCCAAAATGATACAATTGCACCTTGATTGGTACAATTGCACTTTGATTTTCATGCCCTGATCAAAATGCATGTTTTGAGATTATTATGGTCAAAATGCAATCTCATTGCAAGTTTGTTATGTTCATTTCAATTTGATCTCCATTTTTATTTGAAGTGGTCCAAACCGCATGATCCAGTGGCTCGGACTCGGACAACAATGATTTTATAGATGGGCCTTTTCCTTAGGCCCAGGTCCAAATGGAAGCTATCTTACTCCACAAGTTGACAAAAAAAAAATCTGCCTCACTTCTCTTTCTTGTAGCGCCCTCGCATCAAAGATTAATTTTGATCGGCTGTTCGGGATTTTGTAGCAATTACTCTATACTAGTATAAGGTTGTATGCCCAACATTAGTTTGGTAGGTTCATGATAATTAAATACTAATGCAAGACTAAGAGATGACATTAGTTGATTAAAAGTTTATGAACAATGATTTGATTTATTTTGTCGATCATCAAAATAAATATTAAAAATAGATTAGCTTATTGCTAAGATAGGTGAAGGCAGCATTCTTATTCTCTACCCTAAAGTCGTTGTCTAGGGTTTTCATGGCACTTATGTGTTCCCTAGCCTTCGGTTTTTTCTGTTTCCATCTCGTTTTTCCTCCTCCATTCCCCCCATATGAAAATGCTCGTTTGGAACTATCAGGCCTACCATTATGTAACCACCGAGGACCCTTCGCTAGCACTTTTATCCGTCTTTTTTTGTTTCTCACCGAAACATACCTCTCGGACACGGAGTTCTCAATCCTATGCAACGATCTAGGGATCCACAGGGGTACAGTGTGGTAGTCACAAGACATATGGGCGGCATGACTCTACTAGGGCGGAATGAGATCACGGTCTACATAGAGGCTACCTTTCGAAAGCCCATAGATGCTCAGATCACTTCAGGTAACCGGACCTACAGATCATAGATACCTATGGAGACCTAAACCGTAATCTCTGATTACAATATGATATAGAGGATTTAGAATCATTGGCGGATATAATCCTTTGGATTGGGTGTCGAGTAGGAATGAGAGGCCCTCCCCATATCAGCATGGGCCAGGTCTCACTAACCTTCTTCCACAGAATAGGGCAACCCAGATTGTCCTAGTAGTTCAAGACAACCATCTAATTGGACAGCTAGCTTGTCGTGTCTGTTTTATTGCGCCCGACAATTTTAATCACCTGTCACTTTATGTTGCCAAATAAGTTTTATGAATGTGACTTAGGGCGCTGGTACACTTATCTTCGATAGAGGTCTCAGACTATATTCTAAACCTCAAGGATATGTCGTCGTCTCTTTGTAGTCGGTTCGATTTATTATTGATAAAGTTTATCCGTTTCAAAAATTAAAAAAAAAAAAAAAAGGTAACCAATTAGAAGGGAAGTTGGGAGAAGCAATAAGAAGATGTATGGGAGAAGAATATGCATGGTGATTGACCTTTGGTGGAACGAGAAATCAGGCATAAATCACGATTCTCTGGATTACAGCTACAAAGATTATTTGATGAAAACAACAAAGGTTGTTGGTCCTATCCCATTGTTATACGAATATAATATACACCAAATTATTATACATTATACGTTACTTTTCTGAAGAAAAATAAAGTTGGTACCAGACTTTCAACCTTGGGATTGTTTGGACGTGAACTGGCTTCAACAGTTGTCATTGGGGGTTTACAAACACTAATTACGATACAATTACTAGTTTTAATTCTTTTTGTATAATCAAATAAACCACAGGACAAAGTGAATTTTGACACAAATAAATAATAAGATAAAGTTGGCAGAAATTGCAATGAGTGGTGGTGGGGATTCGAATTGGTGGCTCACAAATCACTATATTCCAATTCCAGCTGTATTTCTTTGTTTTCTCCCTTTCTTATTCTTCACTTTGTTTATTTCTTAAAATACCATATCCTATTCTATACACAGAAATTTTGTATCCTATACCTGAAAATTTATAATATTTGTTTTATATATTAGCATAATTTTAAATTTATAACTTGATTTATTTTATTTATGTTACATGAGTATTAAATGTGTTTAATTTAATTTGTTCACGAGTACATAATTTGAATTAAGATCTTAAATTTCGTGAGAAAGTTTGAGGACAAATATAGAAGAACATGAATTCTATTTCGCTTTAAGAAGGTTCATCGGCCAAGGAAAAACGCGGAGGAATGAAATTATTGATTATTTACACAGAAATTGATTGATTGCATGATTTCAAAATTTCATGATATATAAGGAATATATTTTTCTGTTGAGTGTTTAATGATGCATGCACCCATATAGTAAAGTGGATTAAAAATAATAAAGAAGTTCAAACACATATGAGTAATTTAGAGCCATGTCCCCGAAAGTAGGGTAATTGGTCGACAACTATTTGGGGGAGTGCGTCCGGGTGGATAGCGATAGTTTGATGATGTTAGGGATGATATTTACGTTTGGTCATGTTGCATATATCCGTCCAAGGATCTTTTTGCTTTCTTGTAGGTTCTTTCTATTGCCTCGCAGAAAGAAGACATCCCACATACAAACCTCTTACCAGTCAGTTGTATATGGGGACTAATATAACACATTTGTCCGAGGGACAAAATAGAAAAAAAATGGTGGAAGTGCATAGCACGATAGCAAGGAAAATAGACTAAGGGCGTGAGAGTTGAGAAAGATGTCATATGACGACATACTAGATCTCATGGAACTTTCCCAACCCGATCTAGAGCTCTATGAAATTATCACCCACCAGACGAGGTCTACAAAACAGGCTTATCGGGATCCATTAGCACGCACTGTCGAGCTGGGCGGGTTTCAGGGAGTACCAACCCAATTGTGTTCGCTCTAGATATGTCATGTTCTACTTCTCAATACACTCTCTCTTTATGGATATCTTTTTTTATAGAGTCAAGTCCAAGAAACCCTAAATACCTAGGGTTCCACATCTATACCGTTTTCACATCACGCCACGAACTCTATAATGGAGGCTCGAATGGTTACCTAGGGTCGACTCATGTCAACTTCTTAGAGGACTTGGAGGATGAACTTGAATATCTAATAGCAAATTTTCCTTTGTTTGAGATTAATTCAAATAAGTGAGCACTAGTCACATTACATGTGTTGTTTTATTGAGTCTTTTTGTCACGGTTTTTGATCGAGTTATCTATGAGCATGTACAATGGGACAAAAGAGAGGGCTAAACAAGAGGGGATGTAGCAATGTACAACCCTTTGAAGCACTTGACTTAGCAACTTGACATAACTGATTAAGTCAAGCTGCTATACCCCTTACCCGGCATAGCAACAATGCTTCGGTGGTTATGAGAAGAAAGAAAACGAAAAGCAATGTTTTGATAGGTTAAGAGATGCAGTGTGGCTCATCTTAAGTGCTTGACTTAACCATTGTAAATGATTGGCTAAAGAGATGGAGTTACAAGGGTGGTGTTATGGATAAGTCAAGGTAAAAGCCAAGTATTTGACATAACAAGTGTACGAGCTCTAACTTCGAGGTTCGAAACAAACTTATATTCATTTTTATCATAAAATAATATAAAGAGGATCATAACTATGTCTGGACAGTGATAACAATATTGTATATTTCATTCTCCTTAATGAATTTTTTTCCTCCAAAAATATATATGGTTAAGTTATTATGTTTTTGTTTTCATAATCATGGATTCATGTTTTTTTAGCATATAACGTGGGAATTTTACAGATCATAGTCTTGAATAAACCAAATACACATATGGAAAAGATGAAAAGGGTTAGCCAATGTTTGAATCCGTGGATTCGTGACGCTAACCCTATAACGAAAATACCCGGCTAATCTAAGGAAGTAAAGATGGAGGAGGACCTCAGAGCAGTGAAGGCTTTCCTTCCTTACATAGTAGTTATTTCCTGACTCGACATGAAGATGCCCGTGGTTTTTGATATAGGGCATTGGAGGTGACCACAAGAATTTAGGGAGAACACTAAGAAATGGGGGAAATAGAGTGCGAGACATGTGTCAGCCATGGCAGGGCGAGGCGTGCATCCCCAGACACACTTCATTGCTAACCACCCTACTCATTGATCATGGTGAGACTGCTTGGCATACCTCGCCTTGTATTTTTTCATGGCGTTGAGTTTATTCCCCGGGATGGGGATGTCCAAGCTCCTTTTCTTTTGTACCGGAAAAGGAGTGGCCACCCTCCTATCCGGGAGGCAGAATTTGATGGTACCCCTCTTCGGTTGATCAGTCGTCAGGGTAGGGGGTGGCCACCAGGGCTTGGTGTTTCCTTTTACAACTAGAATTGAGTCTTGGTTAGGTAAGAGGTTCCACGTCGCGGCTGCCTCGCTCGGTCCTGCTCCCACGACTATAGAAGGTGGAGGGGTGGGACGGTGAGGCACGTGCGTACGAATCCACTTGGGTGTTGGCGCTATAGGCAAAAGATCTTGTACCAGGTGGGATGATGGAAGGATCTGTATGCAAAATCATGGAGTAACAATTTTCCTATGTGCCAGGAAGGAGGGGGTTCGAATCCCGGTCCTTGACGAGGGGCCGCTTCGCGTTGGAATGGGGTCCGTCCAGTCTCTACGAACCCCGCTTCGTAAATTGGTAAGTTCTAACACCTTCAGAGATAGGTCAAAATGGTGGATCTCCTTGGGGTCCGCGGGGTCTCTCCGAGGACATTCTACGCCCTAGTGGCATATACATCCACAGTGGAAGCAGTAGTCCGGAAGACACACATATTGTAGTCAGACCTAGATCGGTGTTTGATGTCCTTCTACAAGGATAAGTGTTGCTCTACGAAGGGGAGTGGTCGATTCCTTTCAGAACCGTACACTTAGGGTGCCTCCCCATGTGAGACTTGATTGTCCCTGCAGACCTCCACAAACCCGCCCATGGCTTCCCCCAATTAGAAAATGGTCTTGGTCGTGAATCCGTCCCATGGTAGGTCGGATATTAAGGCCCACATCTAAAGGAAAGAAAAGGAAAAGGTGGCCAGATTGATTCTTGGCAGGAGATACTCTAAGATCAAAGCAGCTTGGTTAAACGACCATGGTTCTCCTCTCATGATCATATTCTTCTCCTATTGGGAGATGAAATTGAATCCTTAAATGCCCCATCCCATGTCCTTAATAACAAGACCGGCGTGGTGTTAGACCTTTTGCATTGAACCCTCTATAGAGCCTCGATCGCAGTTTCGTATCGTGAAGAGGCATCCCGCCAGGCCGAAGGCCGTATGTCCACGATTATGAGTTATTGCTAAGTTCGTCAGGATACAGATTACCCATTCCTCCTCTTCTTATTCTTCCATCTTGAGGGCGTCAAATCCCTCTTGAGGACCAACAATGCCTCCATCGGAGAGTGAGTTCTTCCACCAAGGTTTCCTCACCAACTGGGACAGACCGATCCGATGTTGGTAGGAGTGGATTCAGCGGTTTCCGTCGACTCGTGGGATTCGTGAGCTAGGGAGATGGTAAAAAGAATGGATCTCATTGATCTGATAGATGTTCAGCTGGGCCTGATATCACCGGATCGTTGGCAGGACATATTGGTGGAGGACTTACAGTACTCTACAAGATTTGGTTGGACGGCGAAGGTAGATCCTTCAATGAAAAAGGTGGACCTGGGCGAGATTTGTGTTGTGCACTCGAAAAGCGACGGAAAATGTTTGAAGGGGAAGAGGGAGGCTCGATGAGCTTTCTTCCTCAAGCGTGATGGCTTGATAAAAGCAATGGTATGGGGCGGGGGCATACACAGAGGGGTCACAGAGATCGAGGTCGTGTGTGTGGTAGGAATCGAGAGGTAGTAGGGGCCATAGTTGGTGGGTGGATCGTGACGGGAGAGAAATAGCAGAGGAGAGATCGGGAAATGAACGATAGAGACGAGAGAGAGGAAAATGAAAAAAAAACCCTAAAAGCCAATTTTTATTTTATTTTATAGATTCATGGTTTGAACCATTTTAAATATATTTTATTTTTATGTATAAACGTAAATATAATAATAAATCTAATCACGGTGACATAAAAAATAAGTCATATATTTTTAAAAGATAGAATATCTAATATTTATAGATTGTTTCAATTTCTTCCAACGCTAAACATTTTGTTTTCAAGTATTACCGTTTCACCGCTCCAAATAATTGCTATAACTACTTAATAAAAGAGAAACACCACACTCCAAGCCTCATCTCCCCATTCAGCTTCTCTCACAATGGCCGCCGGAGCCACCGCCTCTGCATTTCCCGGCGATCATGCTGTTTCTCCTTCCCTTCTCTCACTCGTTCAGGAAATTTCCCGCACTGCAGCCCCCGCCTCCGGGATGTTCAAGAAGGATTGCACGGATCTGGCACGCAGGCTCGCTCTCTTGACGCATTTGTTCGAGGAGATCTCCGACTTCAACGGTCCTGTGGACTCGGATGCCACTTCTTCTAGTAGTGGGACTGTTAGTTCGTGCCCGTGGCGGTCCGATCTGGTGGCCTCGCTCCAGGCGGCCCAGCGCCTCCTCTGCGCCGCTGCTAGCTTCGGTTCAGACGCTTTCTCTGTAAGTTAATTGCATATTCCTCTTCTCTTCTGCTTGCTATCAGATCATTCTTAAGAAAATAATGAAGTACCGAACGTTAAATCTGTTTTTTTTGTCCATTTATTCGCATTTCCGTAGATGTAAAAAGAGCAATTAGTGAATTTTGAGTCATTTTGTTTATAAATTTAGATCTGTGCCTTAGTTTCAATGTTTTTTAGGTGTGTCTTGGATTTTTTTTTAACTAATTGGGGGCATGCATTTTATTTGGGAGATCAATTTAATTGGGAACTTACCCATTAGAATTTCCTATATGCACATGCATTGCTACTAAATTTATATAAATGTGAGGCTAATCTAACTACCTTTAACCAAAAACATGATGATCCTAGCTGCTGAGCAGTTTCAATCGGCTTTCAGATCATTCATTGCTACTGACAAGGCTTGCTAACATCAATTTAAGAGCATGGATTGTAAATAACTCCTCAAAGTTTCCAAAGGAGTTCTGAAGGTCAATGGGAATGATATTGATTGTTTCTTTCTAATAGAAACATGGCTTCATCATGGACAACATTTCTGACATGTAAGGGACTCCTTCCAACATCTTTTAAGGGGCACAATGTTTTCAATGGGCCATTAACACAAATTATACAGTTCCTTTCATGGATCTCTGAAGGAGTCCTATATTAGTTATAGGAAGAATTTGGGATGTCTGGTACTTATACTTGTAAATGGCTATACTTCGTACATGAGATAGTTCTATTTTTATCCCAGTAATTGGACTTGGAAACCTGATGCATTTCATCTGTGGTCATATCATGTGCATCACTTAAATAATGTCTAGGTACCTGTCTGAAATTTATTGTATCTTCATTAAAGGATGATGCTGCGAAGAGAATTTCTTATCGATTCCAATGTGTGACGTGGAAACTGGAGAAAGCATTGGGAAATCTACCATATGATGATTTTGACATCTCGGCCGAAGTTCGAGAACAGGTATGAGTTGGATACATGAGGTCTTTTTTTATCATCTTGAAGCAGTCGATATTAATGTCCCCTCTCTCACTCTCAGGTTGAACTGGTGAGAGCTCAGTTCAAACGAGCAACTATGAGGTACGGGCCTTCCAATCCAAGACTGTTACCTCGTACATTGTCGCAGCCACTGGAGAAAGAATTGGATCTGCTACCATTGAACAACAGATTAAGTGGAAGCTTGCATATTGGGATTATTGGTTTTGTTGATTGTCAAACTGAAGCAAAGAACATCAGCATTCCAAAAAGTAATTTCTTAAGAAGTCATAGTGCTGATCAACTGACCAATGAAACTGAAAGGCCAAGGAATTCCCCGGCACTTTCTGAGGTCTGTCAATCAAGCGAAGTCACTGGTGCTGAAGACAACATGGCCAGCAAAAGTGAGACTAAAAAGCTGGGCTCTGTTATGATTCCTGATGATTTTCTGTGCCCTATATCCCTTGAACTTATGAGGGATCCTGTTATTGTTGCCACAGGACAGGTATGGTTCTCGATCTTGCTCTATTTTGCATGGCGGATCTTAATACTAAGCTATTATAGTTTTTTTTCTCCCTTCTGAATTACCTTTCTCATGATTGTACAGACATATGAGAGGGCTTACATACAGAGATGGATAGACAGTGGGAATGTAACATGCCCGAAAACTCAGCAGAAGCTACGACATCTGACACTAACACCAAATTATGTTTTGAGAAGTCTAATCACTCAGTGGTGTACTAATCACAATATTGAGCAGCCAATGGCATTAGCTAATGGGCGGATCAAGAGGAGTGATGGATCTTTCCGTGATGTAAGTGAGGACGTAGCAGCCATTGAAACGCTGGTCCAGAAGCTCTCAAGTAATTCAGTAGAGGATCGAAGAGGTGCTGTGACCGAAATCCGATCATTATCCAAAAGAAGTACAGATAACAGGATACTAATAGCTGAAGCAGGAGCTATTCCTGCTCTAGTTAACCTTTTGACAGAAGAGGACTTGATGACACAAGAAAATGCTGTTACTTCCATTCTTAACCTCTCTATATATGAAAACAACAAGGGGCTCATAATGCTTGCTGGTGCAGTTCCTTCTATTGTTCAAATTCTGAGAGCTGGCAGCATGGAAGCAAGAGAGAATGCTGCAGCGACCCTTTTCAGCCTGTCACTTGCAGAAGAGAACAAAATAATAATCGGTGCATCTGGGGCCATACCTGCATTGGTTGAACTGCTCCAAAGTGGAAGCACTAGAGGAAAGAAAGATGCTGCGACTGCTCTGTTCAATTTGTGCATTTATCAGGGGAACAAAGGCAGGGCTGTAAGGGCAGGGATAATTACTGCATTACTGAAGATGCTTTCAGATGCTAGTAATGGCATGGTTGATGAAGCTCTAACCATACTGTCAGTTCTTGCTTGCAACCAAGAGGCTAAGACTGCTATAGTAAAGGCTAACACCTTACCCATTTTGATTGATCTCTTGAGGACAGGCCCGCCCCGCAGCAAGGAGAACGCCACTGCCATTTTGCTTTCTTTATGCAAGAGAGATGCTGAGAATCTTGCCGATATGTGTAGGCTTGGAGCTGTCCAACCCTTGACCGAGCTTGCTAAGTGTGGCACAGAGAGGGCCAAGCGCAAGGCTACTACATTGTTAGAGCATCTTCGGAAATTACAGCAGCTGTAACAGGTATTATGCTTGTAACGAAGAGCTTCTAATTCGTTTTTAATCCCTTTTTACCCTAATCATTCCCATTATTTGACAGTGAATGTTACACAATCCCTTTTTATTTGTTGGGTGTGAAAGTGGAGGGCATGAGAATGAGATAACAAGGCCATTCTCTAAGCTTTATCTGTATTTATTTCAATTTTTCGTTGTAAAGAACTCATTTGATCTGATCTGATGTGATATGAAATTCTTTAACCCAGCAATTCCTTTCTGGTTTGGGTCTGTTGTGTAACTTTGTGTTCAGCTGAGACAAATCAATAAGACTTGCACTACATTTTCTGCATGTCCTTAATATACCCATGTACATTTTTAGTTTAGGTACATCATTAAGTTTAGATATGGTTAACTTATGAGATGAACAATTGGCAATGTGAGAAGCTGGATATGATCATGATTTTTATCTACCATTATGTGCTGGAATGGGCATTACCAGCTCCAGCTCCTTTTAGGCTGGCAACTGGCAAGGTCTGTCTACATGAAAGTAAGTGTGAAGCCAGCTTTTCTTTCAAGTCATAACTCAAACCACTCATTCAATCTTGAAACTCAACCTATGGCAGAAAAGAAAAAAGAAGCTTTCCTTTGCTTAGCCAAAGTGATTTGAGAAAAAGCACATGCATGACACCTTATTAGTAGAAATAATCAAGGCAGGCAAATATTAACTAATTAATTATGTTCTCCCTCTTTTAATTATGTTCTGTCAACTAATTAACTAATCAAGTACATCGGTTTACTTGTCTCTACTTGCATAGTTGTTGCATTTGGATTGTTTTTGTATTAGAATCATAGCCTCTTCTTATTTTATTTTATATATAATATATATTCTCGTATAGGAGGCTTAAAATAAGATAATGGGAACACAACATGGAATTATTAGTCATCAGAGCTGCTGCACTGGAAATTCTAGACCATTTAATTTATGTATTTACACATTTGTTTTCTTGGTTCTGATAGATAATACCAAATCAATAATGCAACGTCCAGCTTCAAAGTTGATGAGCGAGGCCATCAAAATGGACTGATTGACTGCAGAATAATTATTTGTTCTAATGTTTTTAATTATGTATGAAACCGAAGAATGCAAGCAGCAGATATTGATTCAACCATCTAAATGTGTTAGCTTTTTCCAAAACCACTTTTTAATTATCCTCTAATTTACCATGCGATTCTGTTATTATTGACTATAAAAATATCCATCCATGTATCAAAATAAATAAATTTGCAAGAAAGCTGGATCGGATGCATGTTTATGCTTTGTTATATGATTGTGGTGAAGTAATAAAAAGGTGTTGGTTGGTATCTTAAGTACATAATGTTCAGGTGACCAAATGGTTATACTTACATAACCTAGAAAAGGTCTAATTTCACAAAAAAAAAAATTGAAGACATTTTTTGTTGCACTTGAAATATTGAAAGGATATATATGCCGAGTCTGAAACTTAGGAATGTTTTTTTTTTTTTGCTTAACACGATATTGAGATCTTGACATACATTAATCCATATGATTAAGTTGCTGTAACAACTAACAAGGAGGAAATGATTAGTAATACTTGGACCATTGACTATTATAAGTTCAAGAGGATACCACTCAATAGCGACACATGTTAATTTGTTATCTACAAAAAAATACAAAACGACCGTATGAATAGTAAAATATATATGTTTGACTTCGTATCCTACATTATGATAGCTCATGGGAGATGAACTCGAGACTTCAATGATTTTGTGCAAGCCATACACTTCGACACAGAAGGAGAGGAAGAGATTGGGTTAGAGGTCGAAGCCATCAAACTAAGTATTCGATTCAAAAAATGACCAAGACATTTTATGTTGAACTTGGACTATTAATCAACCCATTACTAGTGACGTGATGGAGCATAGTAATCATGAATGTTTTTGCAATCTATATCATATAGACATATACATTAAGCAAGAGCATCTACAGAACGTTTGACGCTGATAAGTGTCGAAATCATACTGTTTATTGCGATATCGACGTCGACTGATGTTTCTATAGTGCAAATCTTTGTAGGGTTTAAAGTTCCGTTTGTTAGAATATAACTATAATTGAACTTTTAACTATTAGCTTAAGTTTTTAGTTAAGTTCATCCTCTATTAATACCTGGTATCTCACGGAAAGAAGTTCGAATCTCACTCCCTTCAAAAAATTTATTATTTCTCAATTTATCTAATTTATGCTAATGAACCTCTTATTGTCTTGTCTCTAAAAAAAACCTTGTTTTTTTTTCCAAATGGCTTATTTTTAAATTTCTGTCTCAATGGGCTTCTCATTTATCTTTAATAAGTTATCTTCAAGTTTTCTCTTAGTGTACTTCCCGGCTATCTCTTAATGTGCAATAATTCTCAAATCATTTCTTGGACCTTTCATCTACCTCCTAACAGGTTATTCTCAGATCTTTTTATTGGGCTCCCTATCTACCTCCTAATGACCTATTCCTTGGTTCACGTCCAAACCCATAAACGAACTTATCCGTAAAGGGACGTGTTAAAATATAAATATAATTGAATCTTCAACTATCAGCTTAAACTTTTAGTTGAGTTGGTTCTCTAATACTATTTAGCGTCAATGATGACATTAACGACGAGCCGAGTAGCCAACGACGACGACTCTATGAAAAGCTGACACACCGCGATCAAGTCGTTAAGTCGTGTCCTATCCTAGCTCCCTATGACAATGCGTGGAGATTTGACACATACTTTTGTCAACGACCCGGAGCTAGAGGGAAGCTCGGATTCTCTACACACTAGAAATGCATGGTAGCACTTTGTCAGCTTTGTTATGGAACTCCCGTTGATACCGTTGACGAGTATTTGCGAATGATGGAGAGCACTGCTTTGGAGTACATCAGGAAGTTTTGCTTGGGCGTCATCAAGATTTTTGGACGAACATATCTACGACGCCCGACCGAGGAAGCTGTCCGTCGTTTGCTGGAAATAAACGAAGCACG
>JAYMTN010000198.1:0-19826 GCA_036897425.1 Erodium trifolium
GATGAGCAGCGCCTTGCTGGGCTTCTCCTCGTCACTAAATTCAGCAAGTCCACTGATCATGATTCTCTTCGTACTATTTACGATGCTGTCGGGGCTCATTTCCTTGATCGTCTCTTGCTTACTGGTAATCCCTATTTCTACTTTTCAACTCATCATATAATATAGTGATGAAACTTGAAAACTGTTAGCTTGGTTTTAAAAAAAACTGTTAACTTTTGTATTGGCCAGGAATGGGAAAGGGAACTACTAGTGGTGGTGGAGTTGATAATCGTGATGCTTATTTGCAGCTATCAGTTACGATTCTTGGTGCGTTATGTCGTGTTCCTGAGATTGCATCTTCTGAATATATGGTTTCAAAGGTTCCGCTGATACTGGACGTCATGTCAAATGAGTAAGACTCTTAACTCTTATTTGCTTGGATGTGTTCGTGAATTCACATAACACGTGGAATATCTTTATTTTTAGCAGGACCTGTTCAAATTTTGGAGTTGATTAGTTGTTGAATCCATGAACTTACCATTATACATATTGTAGGGGGAAATAAGCATGTAAGTTTGATCAATGTAAGTTTTCATGAGGTGTTTGCAATTATGTTCAAATTTGAAAGTGAAATAAATTCCAGTAGAGGGTAGAAATTCTTATCAAAATTATTTGAATTATAAAGATTGAGTCCTCATAGGTCATTTAAGTGTGCTGTAGTCATTCATTCTATTTATTGTATAATGTGCTAGACGATGGAGAGATATTTATATAAAATGCCAATTACTTGATAGTTGATGTGGATGATTATAAGAGACGATTTGACTTATAATGGACAAGATGAGAGGATACATTTGATTTTAATCATGAGCAACATCTCTTCCTGACAGAATTATGTCTTACACAAATTGAATGAGCAAGGAAATGTTGGATGGATGTGGTTGAGAACCAACATAAGTCCTATTAAATGATTAAACCACGTGATTTAGCATTCTTTTGCCTAAGGATAATCTATCATCCACCTATCTTTAGAATTGATTACTTGTAGTAGTCATTTTCATTCAGCTGCAAACTTCTTGTCTTGCTTTCTATAGTTGGTGAAACTATGTATGATCTGTTTGCATACACAGGTCAGGTTCACATACTCTTGAGGATTGCTATGAATTTCTATTTTTGGTATCGACTGCTTGCGAAAATGGAGCCAAGCTGTTGTATGAATCTGGAGGCATGAAAGTTCTAGCTTCCCAAATGTGCACTTTTGCTAATGGTAATCAATTTTATTGAATATGTTGTATTGTACCATAAATCCATTTGCATATGCTTATTACAATTTACAATGTGAATGGGATACAGTAGTCAAGAGTGGCAAATATTTTCAGCTTCTCATGAGCTGGAGCTTGCTATGAAACTTCTTAAAGTGGTGATAAGTAAAGTGTCTCTGGATATCATCCAGCACGACTATCTATCAGAGCTGTCAATAATGGTAGGCCTAAATTCAAACATGTTCATGTTGACATCACGAACCTTGTTATTTATTTATTTATTTCTATGATGTGTTTGTATTAACAAAAAAGTTGCTAATATTAATCCTTACCAACTGTAATGCAGTTTTGTTAAATAAATAGAAGCTCCTTCAGCTCCTCTAGTGGACACCATATATATTAAGTTTGCGAAATGTTGAGCTGGCTTCATGTTTTTTGATGTCCTAACTCCTGAGTTTTGACATGAAACTGTTTCTTAATTTCATGCTAGTTGAGCAAAACAAAATTTGCAGTTTTAATTGTTTTTTTGGGGTAGAAGATCCAATTTGAGGCAATTACTAGAACAAATCATACATCTCTGACATTAATCATGATTCATTGTATCGATCATGTGTTTTTATATGCTAATCTTGGTTGAATTGTGCAAGTTAAGTTGTTTATTTGTATCTACCGATCACATCACGCACCAAGTTTTATTTGGCTAAGAATTCATATTTGATCAATCATTAATGCCTTACTTTCTATTTTGTTTCTCTTTCCTCATTCCACAAGTGTGACACTTATTGCTAGACTTGCTTAATTGGTTATAATGTTTGAGGGACGACTGTAGAAGTATAATTCACAGAAAGCTATTAAACTGTAATTCTTTGCATCCATTCTTTAGCGTATATATTGATACTTTTCGCTAGTCAATTTTAACTGATTATGAATTGCTTATAATTTACAGGCACACATACGTGACGCTCTCCGTGCTATGCCCAACAAAAACTGGTCAGCGTATATGCGTGTTGGTATTGTGGCTATTTTACAGAACCGTGTAGGTATGTTGACCATTTGGAGCAATGTCATGCATTTTTTATGTTTCAATACCCATAATTTCTTTAAAATAATGATATGAGGTGTTTTGTTAATTTAAATTAATCAAGAGTTTTATTCATTAAGTTGCAAGATTATTAATTGTTTTCTTCATAGTTCATGATACATAATTGGAAAAACAGTTTCTTCCTTCATCATCTATACTAAACTTAAAGCCACTGATAGTTGAAGAACTTAAAAAATCCAAACATCATGAGGACAGTGAAATTGTTTATGCAACTCCAACGTTCTATATTATGTGTGATAATTCTTAAAGTTTAATCCTCCCTCAAACCATAAATTGTCCTCTGTTTTCATCTAATTCATCGAAGTCTCATTTTTTACCCATTTCATTAAGGCCGTCGTTTTTATCCAAATCAGATTCATTGAGAGAGAAGTTGTGATTTCCACCCAACTCGTGAACATTGATGTTCTGCTCCCAATATAAACTGATTTTTTATCCGTCCGTGATAGTTAAGCTATTGTAACTATTATTGCACAGCAATTTTCTTGTGAATCATGCATGGGGCAGATTAAATTATTAGTAGAGTTAGAAGGTTCCATTTTACTTGTACAGTGATAGTACGGAAATTAATTAAAAGATGGCATGTGGTTTTAACAGTATGTTCACAACGATGTTCTTATATGACGAATACCTGTTATAAGGATTGTAGGTTATGGCTAACCATGTTATTTTATGTTCAGGGCCTGCTGAAAAGTTGCAGGCTCTCATTCTTGCAGAGGCTATGTTATCAATAATGGGGAAGAGGTGGCTTATCGATCAAGTGAGTTTACCTGACGTACCAGACTCTTATCCAATTGACAGGTATGCTTACTAGGCCGCCTGAGCATATTGTCATTGAAACATCATTATGAGGTATCATGTGGGTAATTTCTGTTCATATTGTTGTACAGGTGCCTTTTGCTTGTCCTGGAGACATCGAAGGTTGAGATATCTGTTCTGCTTAATGACATTGACTACCTGAAATACGAAGCTTCTAAGAGTACTTCGTCCACCGCTGATTCTGTTATGTCAAAGCAGCAAAACTTGGCTATTTCCTTTTCGTTGATAGAGAAGATAATTCAGCTGATTGCAGACGTTGGTGGAAACAAAGGTATGCAAAGTATCTCCAAAATTTATGTACCATGCGATTTTTGTTATAAAGAAAGTTTGATGGTTTTTTAATTTCTCTCTTTGGTTTTCAATATTACATGATGCATTTGTTGTGATTTGGGTTCTCTCAACCATTGAATTTATTTGGCGACTAGTTCAGCATGATTGTGGGAGAAACTGAAGTTTTACTTATTTGGTTTTCTCCTGGGTACTATGGTTTGGTTTTGTTCTCATTCTTTGGCCTTCAATGTTTTTTTTCTTTATGAAAGGAAAAAACTAATTCATAATTGTTTAGCAGGGTTTGGAGTGTCGATTTATGGCTTCAGGCCAGCTACTTGTTTAAGCTTGTGCATCTTCTTTACAATAACTATCTTCTGGATAGTTCTGTTTCTGAAATACAAATATTATCTTTCAGCTCAGTTAATGAGTAGTTAAGGAATCAGTTACTTTTGTGTATATGATTGTACTTGTTTGATTAATTTTTGATTTGGTTAATCAATTGCAGATCTACTTACTGAATGCACTTTGACAAAAGTTTTCTCTGCACTTAACGAGACAATGAATTTTATCCTGGAGCATTTGAAAGATGCAAAGGTACTGATTTTTGTGACGTTTGAATTTATTTCTTCTAAAAAACGTTCAAAATTTAGTGTATGTTTCCTATATTGATAAGTGTAAATTTGGCAGGATCATGAACAGAAAAAAGGAGCTGATCTTCTTGCATCAGTGAGGATTATTGGAAGGTATGCCTTTAATCCCACTCTTCTACTCTTTCCCCTCCTTTATAGTGAAACACTATATTCAAATAGTTAGCAGGTATTCCCTCCACCCTAAGTTGAGTGTCATTTTCTACATAACACATAGATTAAGAAAATGCAGTTAATGGATTGACTATATTCACCTGAGAATCGAGAATGAGATACAAATTACAATATGCTTTGATGTTTGGCCCATCAATAAATATTCTTCAGTTCTCATTGTGTAAATCTTTTGAATACCAACTTAGCTAAAAGTTTGAGTTGATAGTTGAAGGTTACATAATTTTATGTTCTAATAAGCCCTCTTATGTTCAAGCCATTGTAGCTTTGCACATGCCGGCCTTTTAATTACCTTGTTTCAGTATTTTAACTGTCTTTAAATTAGAGTGGCGGCTAGGATTGGGAGCTTGTGGCCCCTTCGTCTACAAGGCTCTGTTATTATGTTAAAGATCAACCCAACTAGAGTAATCTTAATTATTACCGATTTGTGATCTTGTTTTTTTGTAGAAGTATTTTGCCATCAATGTGTAGCAGTTGTTGTTATATAACCAATCTGTGTGCACACTAATGTTTTACAGGGTGTAGAAAGTTTACCTGTTTGTTGCCATGCTTCATAATATAGCTATGTTGCTTTTTTACCTAGCTGGAAAGCTTGTGCTTTTATATTCTGAATCTTATTCAATGCATTGTTTTTAATTCTATAGTGACGTGTCGTAATGTCTGGACAGGTCTCATGATCGTAAATCCTTTTGCCTGTTACTCTTAAGAACAGATTAAAAAATTCTGCTTAGTTTTTGTGCTATTTGTTTTAGCTATCTTGCAGAGGCACCAGTTGCATGCAATGAGAAGGTCAGAGAACTCTTAGGCTACATGCTGTCAGTTGAAGGTGAAGATGAATCAAGGTTGTGACTACATTGACCATATTACACGTCCAATCTAGTGATAACTAGCTTTTGTAATGTGAAATTAGACATTCTAACTGACTTTTGCTCTTCTTCTTTGTGAATGACAGCCCTTTTTATTCTGTATGTTTTCTGCTTCCAATGCTTTGTCAAATTACAATGGATGTTGATGGGTGCAGCGCACTAGTTTCTTCTGGAGGACATAAAGCTGTGAGTACAAATTCCAAAGTTCAATGTCACATCAAGTTGTTTTTTGGGGTTGCTTAATGCCTCATTAGTCTCTTGCCTTCTTGCACCTACACATGTCAGTTATATGGTTCTTTTGCAGGTTGTGGAATGCCTCGTAAAATTGATTGAACCTAATGGTCTTATTGTTGAGGACAATAGTTGTGTATTCCTGGCTTGTGATACAATCATGAATCTTCTTTTGAAGGTAATGCCAGTCACATAGCTTCCTAAATTATGTCTTCGTGCTTACTTGTTCACAAATCTGTTTCTTTTCAACTTAGAGGGGAGAGGTGCAAGTTCCACTCGATGAAACAACATTGACTAATCTTTTGAGAGCATTGGCGTATTGGACAGGTATGTTAGTAAGAATTATTAAAGTGTAAACGCCTTTAATAATTGTTACAGAATAAGAATTCATCACTTTTTCTTAGTTTTCTTCACTTCTGTATACGACACAGCATGTTTTGCCGGTGCAGTAAAATTAGAATTTTTGTAATGTTCAATAAAAATGTTATATTATTTTCTTATTGAATTTTATAATCATCGCTTGAAACTTTTTTTTTTGAAGCAATTTGCTCGAAAATTAATCTTCTCTTTTGATATAAATCATTATCTGTCCTACAGACTAAATAGGAAAAAAGAATCAATAATATAGTAGCTATCTATTAACGTCCTGAATTCACGAATTTAAATGCATAAATTACATAAAGTTTCAAATATTTACTTCATCCAGTTTAAGCCTTGAAATTTTTCGCATCTCATTTGCTCCTAACCAAGTAAAGTTCACATGCTCAGAGACGTTCATTTTACTGTTGAAGAGGTAGGGTTCTGTATTTCAACATTTCCTCCCGCTCTGTATACCCAAGCACTGTTTAACTCACATGAAGACAGAATCAGAATGGTGTGTTTATGCATTTCCTGAAGTTGCTATCTGTAGATTTTGCTTTTCTAAAATTGAATTCTCTTGCACTCACATTCACCTGCCTGAAGTTACACATGCATCTTGATTTAAACTCATGTATATTATTTTCAGGGAATACTAACGACCTATCAATTCATGCAATGGCTTCGAGTATCTGTTCGTTAATATTTGATTATACATCGGAAGATGCTCTGCGGAATCATCCTAACTTCAGCAGTAGCTGTCTTAATATACTGATCCAACTCATAGCAAGAAGTTTGACCACATCCCAGCAGGTGGTTTATGATATTTATCTCTATATTTGTGTCTGAATTCGCATTATATGCTTTGGGTATTTTATGATAGTTATGGCACCATAAAATGATCTGCTAAAGAAAGTTCAGTTTGTGTCTGATTCTAGATTGATATGGGCCTCCAAATTTTAGTTGTTGGATTGCATATATGCTGAAATGTGTTGCCCTGTCATCTTACAAGATTTCGTATTGAAGGCATTGCAGGGTATGTCTGGTGATGCTGAAGGGGATATGGATCTTCTTGACATCGTGGTTGCAGGTTCATAAATCATCTCTCTCTCAAATTAGAGCTTTTGCGGATATGACATTCTAACCGAATCATACATCGAATAGACATACTTTTCTTATGTTCCTTTTGGTAAATAAAGTGTAAATACAAGTACTGTTGGAGTGACTACATCATATTTTTTTATATGGTGCAGGTTATTCCCGATGGGCGCACCAGTTCCCTAGCATAAAAGAGGCTGTAGAGCATGCGAGATAATTTGATTCAATTTTAAACCAAGCATTAACTCGATGTACTATAGCTACAAAGAATTCGATGTAGTCGTCGTGCTTGGCCAGCTTGGATAAGTTGTTTTGTACCGTAGGACCAGTGTGAAATTGTTGCGTTGCTTGGTTTCCTCTGCTCTCTTTTTCCAAATTTACTATCATATCCAGAGAAAGGGATCGACTGACCGAGTGAGTGCATTGGTCTACTTATCTCAATCTCAAGTATGATAGTAGGATTATGAATTCACACATTTGAATTTAGACTGGTCCATTTTCTTTGCTCATGGCTATCAATACATAGATCTGTAATTACGAGTCCTATCTCTCTTTTGCTTAATGTTGTTTCTGCTGTTAGTAGTTTGTACATATATGTTTGCATACGCAGAGACATAAACACTTGAAATTGCCATCAATGGTTGATATAATTTACAGATGAAAGGTATGTGATATCTATCTTGCTTTTCAGTTGTTACGGTATCAAACAATGTTGTTAAATCTGTCGGAATGAACTGTCCGATATTTTTTTTTTCCGAATGAGTTAAAAGTGGGCAATACTATGATCGCTCGTATGAATACTCTTTTGAGGTTGTCTTAGTGAACGGCCTTTTTCAAACAGTATTATATTAAAAAGAATACCTTGGAAATCAATTAGGAAACCGCATAATTATTTAATATTTACACAGTACGACTATATCTGGCAAAAGCCACGTTGGACGCAACACCGGGTATCATCGCCTCGCTCTCGTCCGAGTATCCGACGCCATTTCATGATCTCTAAATGGAGTCGAGCATTCCCAATTGATCGAGGGATTCTCTACCGGTCCCTGAAAGCCCGATTGTCGTTCGCTATCGATTCGATGATTGATAACCATTTCAATGGCGAGGAAGAATCCTATATCGTAGCTCAACTCAAACAGTGTAAGTAATGCTCTCTCATGTATGCACATCGACCAACAAAGAGGAGAATCCCGAATATATATCCGGCCCAGGAAGGGCATTGCAAAAAGAAACCTAGAGAGGCGGTGGTGAACGATCGGGAAGAAGGACAAGACTCGACGTAACCCAACATAAAGGTTGGTAACAGACTGCTTGGTGCTTGGAGAACCCAGATTGGGAAGATAAGGGATGGTATCCACGAGCGTCGGTCAAGGAGCACATCAACGCTAAAACCTAGTCCAGTAATTGCAACCAACCGCCTACCCGCCGATACATCTTGAACGAGGACGGAGTACCAAGACCCCAAGTGATTGAGACGAAAACAGGGAGAATGGATGGACGATGATCAGCTTACTGAGATTCCCAACTATCTCAGAATTTTAGCACACCATTGGAAAGACAAAAGTATCAATCCAAAAAAGTCATCCTCCAAATTGAACCAGGAACACGAACCGGTGTGGAATTTGGGTTGCCGGAAACGGGCCTCGGCCCATGGACACCCCTCTTAATAACCAAGTTCATGAAATATCTATATATAATAGATTATCCGCGGACTTATAAGGTCCACCCTTACATGCCAAGTAAGTTCCTGTTCTTTGAATATGAAACTAATCTACAAATTTGTTTATTTCAAGTTGTCATCTGATAATTATGAAGAAAGCATTGACTGCACCAAACTCGTACCATGATCACTATATGCCATAACGATAATTAGGATATAAAATTGGTACTTGCCAAGTCTTGGGCCATTTTCTGCAACTTCAACCACTCCCTCACCAACCCAAATACCAGAATTGTCATTCTTCTTCTATCCCTCTCACCTCTCTACACATTTCTTCTCATGTTGACATTGAGAGAGACACACAGCTCCACACATTGAGAGAGAGACAGAGATGGGTTGTGGGAATTTGGTCTTGACAGCAATCATAACCTTCTCAGTCGCTGTAATCACATACAACATCCTCATCTCCGCCATTACCCCTCTCAAGCATGACTTGCCACTGTCGTCCTCGCCGTCGATCTTCGTCGACCCAGTGATCGAGATGCCGGAGGACAGATCGACGGCGCAGGCCGGCAGGAAGCGGCTGTTCCACACGGCGGTGACGGCCTCCGATTCTGTGTACAACACGTGGCAGTGCAGAGTGATGTACTACTGGTTCAACGAGCTCAAGGACGGACCCAATTCGGAGATGGGTGGGTTTACCAGGATTTTGCATTCTGGGAAGCCTGACAAGTTCATGGATGAGATCCCCACTTTCGTTGCCCAGCCACTTCCCTCTGGGATGGATCAGGTTTTCATTTCATTTCTTCAATTAATTTTCTAAATTGAATGGACGGGTCGTGGATCACAAAAATTCAAATGATGAAAATCGTCTTTCAGTTCTATTAAAAGGCTCTTAGTTGAATTGGACCGTGTCCGTGAGGAACCTGACTCTGACTGTGATACTTGGCTATTAAATAGTAGTGAGTGGAGAATGAGAGTATTGCTGATGGATTATTGTCTCCATCTCTACTTGTGATTTTTGAGGAACAAAGTGTGATCTATAACTCTATATTTTGTTGGATTACTGTTGCAGGGTTATATAGTCCTCAACAGGCCCTGGGCATTTGTGCAATGGCTCAAGGAAGCAGACATTCAAGAAGAGTATGACAAATCTAACTCCTCATCTTCATCAAATAAAATGTTTGGGACTTTGCTTTAATCACACTATGTATCCAGGTACATTCTGATGGCAGAGCCAGACCATATAATTGTGAAGCCCATACCAAACCTATCCAGAGATGGACTTGGAGCAGCATTTCATTTCTTCTATATTGAACCCAAAAAGTACGAGTCAGTTCTCAGGAAATTCTTCCCTGAGGATAAGGGACCGATAACCAACATTGACCCGATAGGGAATTCTCCGGTCATCATTGCAAAGGTAGGCATTTGGTGGGCGGATTAAACAATGGTGGCATGCTCATCTTTTTGCTTTGTTTGATCTTTTTTTGGAATATGGTTAGGAATCTCTGATGAAGATTGCCCCCACCTGGATGAATGTTTCCTTGGCAATGAAGAAGGATGCTGAAGCAGACAAAGCTTTTGGTTGGGTGCTTGAAATGTGAGCTTTCCCCTAACCTGTTAACCTCATAGCAAGTGCTTGCTCAGCTTAACCTTTCTTCATTTGGTGTCGTGAATGCAGGTATGCCTATGCTGTTGCTTCTGCTCTTCATGGTGTTGGCAACATCTTATACAAGGATTTCATGCTTCAGGTGCGATTACTTTATTGTTACTTTAAAGGGGGATTTGAGTTCCATATGCACATGATTAAGATCTACTAAATAGTTTTATCATTTCAGATTTCTCATTTACATTCCCTGCAGCATTAATGTTACTTGTCCATTTCATGATATATTCAGCCGCCTTGGGATACAGAAATAGGCAACAAGTTCATAATTCATTATACCTATGGCTGCGACTACAACATGAAGGTAAACTATCTTGCTGATAACTGTCTTCTCTTCAAGTTTTATGTTTGGTTTTGTTTAAGGAGAAACAAAATAAGGGGAAAGGGAAGGAAATGTTTCTGGCCTTCGGATTTATGAACACCATGCAACTTTGATTTATCATAAAACGGATGAAAACTATGCTCTATATGTACACACATACACACAGAAGTGGGTTCTCTTCAGTGAATGAAATTTGTGTAGTGGTTATTTGAGACGATAAGTGAAGCATAATTGTAAGGCGGTTTATGGATATGATATGAAAAGCTCAAGTTCACATACCCTACTACAATCACTAGTGTGTGTTTTGTTTTCAGGGTGAGTTGACGTATGGAAAGATTGGAGAATGGAGGTTTGACAAGAGATCTTATGATCAAGTTGCACCCCCCAAAAATCTAACCCTGCCTCCACCGGGTGTTCCCGAAAGTGTGGTATGTTGTTATCTTTGTTAAAGACAGATGGATTGGATGCATACAAAACTGTTTTGTATTTATAGGCAAATGTGATGGTTGCAGGTTACTCTTGTGAAAATGGTTAATGAAGCCACGGCTAACATTCCAAACTGGGGATCTTGAATACAAACTGTAGAAAGATGAGTGAAAGGGAAAGTATTACATAATATATTTGGTTTTGGTTTTGGTTTTGGTTTGGTCTTTACTTGTATTTGATGCTTTCTTTACACACTTGTAAGTACCTCTGATTCTCTTGTTACTGTAACTAGTCTTTGTGGAAATTATACATACATTTATCAGCATCTTCTTCTCTCAATTACTTTACGGGTATGGGTTAAACCAAAACCCCATTTTCACCATCAATCTCTTGTCCCCAAACGTCAAAAAAGGAGGCTAGTGTGTGGATCATGATCATGGGTTGTTTGTTTGGACACAGAGAATGGTTTTTCTTGCTTTCTTGGAAGATGGTCCTTAGAAAAGGCTCAACAGGGAAGAGACCATACTATTACTGGCATACCCTACCACCTCCACCATTTCACTACTCTACTCAATTTTGTTGACCACTATACCCCTTGGTTTTACTTTATCTCCATTCTTATCTTTTGATATACTTATTATCCTTTTGAACTGTACATTACATGCAACAACATGTTATGAATCCATTTATATACATATAGATACATTGCTACAAATAACTCATTAGGTTTCATAAGAGCATCTATGATATGTTGGTCAAGCTACATATAATTCGTCACAAAAATAGTAGTAAGAGGAAACAAATTTTGAAACACAAATGATTCCATAAACAATTTTTTACATGAACTAGTTACAACTTAGTGTGGTCTGCACTCTGCATTCGAAATTAAACAACAACATTATAAAAATTAGATCTCCTCCTTGTCATAATCATCTTCTCATCTAACGTCTTCTTCTTCCTTAACCGGAGTGACATTATCTTTACATCCTCTTCATCTTAAACGAGAGGCTCTTCTTCATTTTCTACTCAAGACTCTTCTTCAATGGGAGGATCCAAATCTTTTTCTTCAAGATGCGGTGCATAAGTATTATGTCCATCAACCTCATTCTCCGCTCAAGTTTAGGTGTAACTAACTTGTTAGCGTTGCTGTGAACTAGAGTTGTAACGAGTTGTCCTACGATATGATAATTGATTTTTGAAGAAAAAACAAGATGTAACATTTGGTATAGTTTGAGAGGGAATGGAGTACGATATACTTAAACATGGAGCTTGTTTGTTCATTAAATAGAAAACGAGAAAGGATCGTTGTAGACAGAAGAGTTTGTCTTCAGTGGCTATTCCTTCTCGACAAAGTACCATATGTCTCTCCAAAGACTCTATTTTTCTTAATTCTTATATCGAGAATTGTAAACAAGCAATCGGTTATTGATTTAAATAAATTGATGATACACATAGAAATACATAAATCTAAACATTTCCCACAAATAGTTTCCATTATGTTGTTTTGCCACTTGAGCCCATGGCGTTCTCGTTGTTATCCTCAGTTTTTGTAATTCGTTTGAAATACGTCTCCCTAACAAGGATATTGTTTGCGGCTAGTCTCATCTTTTCGATGTTTAAGAGCGCTTGAGTTTGGGCTTTCTCTTAGCCATATGGATGGCTAGTAATAGGGCTGGTCAATTGAAGACGATACAATTGCTCTGGAAGTAGATATGGTGAAGGTCCCAATCACATCCCATGTTGATGAATGAGAGTGGTAAGGGTTCAAGAAAGAAGGAAAATTGATTTGAGACTTAGAATCTGCAAATGCTTGATGATTGTGAATAGTTTGAGTTCATTTTTATAATGCTTGAGCATTAGCCATTGCAGCTCATTGAAGATAAAATTGATATGTTTACAATGATATAACAGTAGATAGTAGAACATTTATCCTTCACATATTAATGTTTGATAATTATGCTGTCTTCATCTTAAGCTTGTTTAATTTGTAAAACGAAATATAATAATCTAATTTATTATTATATGGTTAATTCATAATTGTATTGCATAGTTCTCTTCCATTATTACTTTATTACTGGGTGGGGACTGGGGTTGGGGTAGGGGTACACCTCTTTTCAAACAAGTCCGGAAATTACGGTGGGTTTGCAGTGATAACTGAGGAAATGAATGTATCATCTTTTCCGCCGCGAAACACCATTTTCACATTAGCAATCATTCAAGTTTCAAGACCAAGGAAGAGGAGCTGAGCCTGAGGGTGTTTCTGTCCAAAAACATACACTTCCCCCAAAACAGAGAGAGACAAATAGAAATAAATGTTACTTACTGTTCTGTGATGCTGACTTAACCTATCGACAAGCATCCAACGCTCTTCTTCTTCCTCTTCTTCTTCAATTCCTTTCGGACTTCCCTCTTCTCTCATGATTATCATGCGTTACTCCACTAGCTCACTTGTGTCCTTCTCTCTTCTCGCCACATTTCTCTTCTTCTCTTCTAATTCCTTGGACCTTGGAGGTTTTCAAACGCTACCACCCATTTCAGGTATTTTCATTTCACCTATACTATACCCTGTTTGTTTCTTGAGAAAATGTACTACAGTCAAAGCGGGTTTCTTTAGTTCTGGTCTTGTAAAAAGGTAGAATTTTTCTCTAAAGTGCATTTCATCTTTAACTGGTTAACCACTACCCATTTCAAGTATTTTCATTAAATCCATCCTTGTTTCCTGAAAAAATGTAGAATAGAAAAGGTATATTCTGATTGAACTGGATGATGGTGTTACTACTTGCATGTTTCTTTCAGTAAATGAGGGTCAAAATTGCTTCTTTTTGCTGTTTTCTTTCAATTTCTCCACCAACCAAGAAATGGGTCAATCAATTTTATTTGTTTACTGCATTGTTACTGATTTTCCTTCTCGTTTTCAGAGGGAAGAAACGAAGTCGAGTATGGTGTGGAGATTCCATGGGGTAGTAGGAGGTCAATTGTGGAGAGAGACAGTGATGAAGCACTAGCACCTGTTTCGGTGGACTCAAATTCTCTGCTACTTGTGTTGGCTGCAAAGAGGACACACAGAAGAGACCCTCTCAATGGATTCAAAAAGTACAGTGGAGGCTGGAACATCAGTGAGCGTCATTACTGGGCTGTAAGCATCCAAATATTGGATAAGTTATATAAGTTTTTTTTGTAACATAAACGATTCAAGAATAGTGTCATTCAGTTCTGAAGTCATCATTTCTAGCTTGGTTATCATCCCTAAAGCCTATGTGGGGTTTTGAGTAGAGAATGGGTATAAGTCTAGTGGGATGGAATGTTATGGGGAACACATATGATCAAACATGTATCCAAAACCTGATTTCCTAATGCACTAGTTACCCGGTTCCGAATAGATGTAACAAAATGACGTATCATTGACTGTTCCTTTAGCTCTAGTTAAATGTGAGTGTTCCTTCTTGGGATGGACTGCAATTTAAATAAATTGCTGTCTAATTTTGTATGTTCACTTACTCCTGCTCTACTTAGATAGCATTTAAGTTTACTTGAACTAACCAAGTCATTCTTCAAATTTCATTTCTGCAGTCTGTGGGTTTTAGTGCAGCTCCACTCTTTACCATTGCTGCAATCTGGTTCCTGGGTTTTGGGCTGTGCCTACTGCTCTTTGCTCTCTGCTATTTCTGTTTTGAACGACGGTCTTATGGCCATTCTCCAACGGCTTATGCTCTCTCCCTTATTTTCCTCATTATGTTTACTACCTGCGCAATGTACACCCCTCCCCCTCTCTCTATCACAACTAAATTTTATATTCTTTTGTTTTTCTCATGAAGAGGTAATTTCTTATTTTGTGTTCACAGCATTGGTTGTATTGTTCTATACACGGGGCAGGGAAGGTTTCACCGTAGTACTGTCAACACCTTGAAGTATGTGGTATATCAGGCAGACACCACAACTGATAAACTGAGAAATGTATCTGATTATCTTGCTGCTGCTAAACAGATCGGTATTGATCGTGTTTTTTTGCCATCTAACGTGCAAACTGATATTGATGAGATTGGTGCAAAAATCAATTCCTCTGCTACCACCCTTGCTCACCAAACGATGGACAAGTCAGACGAAGCTCAAGATCTTTTCGATTCTGTGTAAACAAACTTCTCTGAGGCTTAATTTAGTCTATTTGTGGCCGTCTAGATTTATTTTGTTTGTGAAATCACTACTTTGACATGCCTGCAGGAGATTGGCACTTATCATAATCACCGCTATGATGCTCCTCTTGACATTTCTTGGATTGTGTAAGTCTCTGATTTCAATTGCCAAATACATCTAATCCTTTTTACATATATATTATTAGTTTCTAACTCTTTACTCCAGTATTTTCAATGTTCGGCATGCAGTTTCTCGTTTACATGTGAGTTTGTTCTCTTGTGTACTCTTTTTTTTTTCCTGAACGTATTTAATTTAAGAAATGATTACAAGTACCTACTTTTTTGTTTGTTTGCAGATTGATTATCATTGGATGGTTACTTGTTACTGGGACTTTTATTTTATGTGGGATATTCCTTCTTCTCCACAAGTAAGTTTTAGAGTACATAGCATAATAGACTATATCAATATTGCTCAGAGTTTCTCTAATCACTCTTGTCTTCCAGTGTGGCAGGAGATAGTTGTGTTGCTATGGATCAATGGGTCCAAAACCCCACAGCTCACACCGCTTTAGACGATATGTTACCTTGTGTGGACAAGGCAACCGCCCTTGAAACCTTGTCGCGGAGCAAAGAAGTAACTTCTCAACTAACTGATTTGGTGAACCAGGTCATCACCAATGTCTCCAACATCAATTTCTCCCCCAACTTTGTGCCGTTGTACTTCAATCAATCTGGCCCGCTGCTTCCACTCCTTTGCAACCCGTTTTCCCCTGATTTGGCAGACAGAGTTTGCACCTCCGGTGAAGTAGACCTGAACAATGCAACACAGGTATGCGTATTAGTTTGGTCTACATTTCATCAGTTTAGGATGATGGTAAAAGAGCAAAATGTACTAGTGAACTTTTACAGGTTGGTACTCTCATCTTCAAATCGTTGCAGAGTGACCCTAAACTTATATCTCGTTGCACTGTGTCAAATTGTTCTAAAATGACAATTTTGCCTTGAAAACTGAAATTTATTTTTTTTAAATATCCATAATTCAATAGGTTAGCAGAATGAAAAGTTTGATTATGATAGTAAAATTTGAAGAAAAAAATTTGATTTTGTGTATTTTTGTCTTTTACTTTTTTATTTATAATTTAAAGTTTCAAGGGTAAAATCGTCATTTTGGAATAAACTGACACGAAGCACACCAAAATGTAAGTGTAGGGCCACATCCAGCAACAATTTGAAGACAAGTGTACCAACCTGCAAAACTTGATGATATAGGGTACTTTTTTTCCCGCAATTATCCCTATTGATTTCTAGGGAAGTATTTTGAAATTCAATTACACAGGTATGGATGAATTACGTGTGCCAAGTTTCAGCTAGCGGGGTATGCACCACAACAGGTCGGCTGACCCCCACCTTCTACGATCAGATGTCAGCAGCGGTGAATGTGAGCATTGCGCTGTACAACTATGCTCCGTTCTTGGTGGAGTTGCAAGATTGCACATTTGCAAGGCAAACTTTCAGCGACATATACAGAGATCATTGCCCGGGTCTACGCTCATACACTAGATGGATATACGTCGGGCTCGTTATGGTCTCTACAGCCGTTATGCTGTCTCTCGTGTTCTGGGTAATCTACGGGAGGGAGAGGCAGCACCGGCTATACGCCAAAGAGTTCATGTCCGCATCTGGCCAGAGTTTAGATGGTGACAAAGATTCATGAATACAACTCTTGTTAGATATGATGTTCATTTCTTGTAATATTGTTCTGCTTTGAAACTTTGTTTTATGAGCAAGTTAGATGTGAAATGGTGTGGTCTATTGTCAATCGAGTCAACTTTGGGATGGTTCATGGACAAGGGGAATATCACATGAATGATGAATCCGTAGTTTGTGACTTGGTCAATTGACATAAGGGATTATAAAATACAACTACGTTAGAGTTGGAATTAAGTGTGTCTTTTTTAGGTTTCTTAACCTCTCTAAAATCAAGTCTTATCTCTCCTCCATTGTCATTATTCTTCTGTTCTTGAGCCACGACTTCCCATCGACTACAGCTTCCATCGATGTCCACAACCGCTGGTTTCAATCTTTGTGATTCAAATTGGGGGTTGAGAGGGCCCAACACGGAGATCCATAGTGCTCGAAGCCGGCCTTCGCTTTTCGCCGAAATCATTTTCATCCTCTCGATGAAACTGATGATCCGTAGAACGCAGGAGGAGATGTGGGACCACGGAAAAGTCACCGCGCGTGATGGTAGAGTAGCGGATCGCCTTTGATCCCTTGCCCCAATTGTTCTAAGAGGGGGATCCAGAGGGTGACCGTCATAATAGATGGAGGAAGGCGTATTTGGTAGCGGATGGACGGGACAAAGACCGAGGAGAAAGATGTCGACGATTACAACGACTTGAAACCCTAAGAGAGGAGAAAGCATCGCCAGAGCTATCTCCCACAATCATAATAGACGATATATTGATATGAAAAGTCGAAAAGTTTCTCTTGAAAAAGAGAAAAGGAAAATGACGGTAATACCCTTCACGTTTGTAATGGCCCTTGGGTGAGTCCAAAATGTAGGCAAGGCCGGCTTATTTTGGAGGCTTATTAAAATAAAAACGGAGAAGTCAAGAGGTGGCATTTTAGCAAAGAATATCCCATCCTTAAATTCTAAGTTGATATAAGAAGTGGTGTTGTGGTGGCCTACTTGTCCCTTTCCCTCTTACCAAGCAATTTTGACCCTACTCCAACTACCTTCTACTTCTCCTATTTTTCCAACTGCCATTCATACTCTTTGCCTTGTCCACAAGGATTTTTCTTTAATTTATATATGTAAAAAACTTAAATATAAATGTCCAAATTAGCTGTTAAATTTTGTACAAAGCTGACATATATTTTATATTCTATATTAAATTATATATTTATTCGTCATCGATTCAATCTGGTTTTATATTGGTATTTGATTGATTTTTTTCTGTAAGTTGAGGACATATTTATTTATATAAAAGTCCGATTTTTATTAAATAAGTTGTCCCCAAAGAAGAAAATGGTTGGGGACGCCCCTTCTCTCTCCTACTTTGAATTTGTAGCTGTTCGGACAGGTGGCGCCAGACAACTGGCAGCAGAGCATCTTCAGTGCGCTGAAAAAGCTGCAACAGAAACGGCTCAAAATTCGCTCCACGTCACCTGAGCCGTTGGATCCGAATCCAAACAACCACCGCATGATCTCACCAAACCAAACTTCTACCTCTGGTTAGCTTAACTTAACCCAACTCATCAAATCCCACTCCCAACCTGCCCCTATATTCCACAACTATTTACGATGTTGTCCTCTCTCTCTCCTATAAGTTCACGCTTTCAGACACGCTAGGTTTGCCGAACCAACTCCCCAACGGGGCCTTTAGCGAAAATACCCGAAATACCCCTCCTTTTCTCCTTTTTACGAAATGCCATCGTCCTCCTCCAAGCCAAGATCCAGCGGACCGGTGCTCCGATCCCTGTCTCCGTCAGGCAGACTGCAATCGGCGTTCAACGGAATTTCCTCTTCGGCGTCCGATTTCGCATCCTACACCAGTTCCACCTTCTACTCGTCATCCTCCTCCTATTTCGGTGTCGAGGAAAACCATCAACCCCGCCCTTCTTCTCCGACTCGCGTCAACCTGTGTTCAAGCAATTCTCTCGCGTCGTCCTTCCGCTTCTCCATCGACCGATCCGTCTCTCCGGGCCGTCACAACCACATCGTCAAGAGCCACAACAGCAGCTCCATCCCGGTCGCGAAGCGGACGTGTATGTGCTCGCCGACGTCGCATCCAGGATCGTTCCGGTGTAGTCTTCACAAGAACGCGCCTAACGGAGGCGGCGCGTCGTATCCGACGAGCCGGCTGAACATGCGGCGATCAGCGATGACCAACTCGCTCGTCCGAATCGGAGGCGTTGAAGGAGAGTGGGTGAAGAGAGCGTTGACCGCCTTGATCCGCCCCTCATCGCACCACCAGAAGCGGCGCGAAGGCTTCGAGCCGAGGCCCAGCCGGCTCTCGGTCATGTCCAAGGCCGACGATCTCTGAAATTGCTTTCACGCGCTCGCGCACAGGTTGGTTATGGTTTTTTTACATAGTAGTGTGTTTTGCATTCAGAATCCGGAGGACTCAACCCATCCCCATCATCACCGTCGTCGTCCACGGAGTGACTGAAACTCGGCAGTTCTTGTTTGTGATGTAGAGGCTGAGTCGACCCGGGCAATATGTGTGACCCGCAGGCTCTGTCAAAGTCTTGATGTTTTGAGAATACGGCATCGTTTTGTGTACATATATGACTTGCCGGCAAATGAATTGCCTGGCTATGGAAGGAGATTTTTCACGGACCTCAAAATTTAATCAAAACAACAACGAAAAAAATCACACCATTAATTGTCATCATCATCAAGTTAAATTGATTCATCACCAAAGTCAGACTCTGGTTTGTCCAATTCCTTTGCTACGTGTTTGGGGTATCCGTTGTGCGCCGTAACACGTCCGTTACCTGTGCCGTTAACCGTTTACTCGTCCGGTACTCCTACGTTGCGTGTGGTGCCGTCGTTGGTCGGTGGAAGGTACGTGTATTATTGCTTAATTTGGTTGTGATTTTAATTTGTTTAGTGATATAGTTGTGATTTTTTTTGTATGCAGGTGGGAGTATTCAATTGACTTGACTTGGAAGCTCATGTACATATATTTAAAAGGGAAATGATTAAAAATTGTTTTATAAGAATGGAAATAAATATATAAAAATAATAATTAAAATTAAGAGCATTGATGAGGAAATCGAAAGGAGATGGACAAGTTAGTTATTGAAGGAAG